>PNEN01000005.1:567-18979 GCA_002933655.1 Cercospora berteroae | reverse complement strand
CTCCTCCTCCTCCTCCTCCTCCTCATCACTTTCCCCATCTCCATCCCCACACTCCCCTTCCAGCCTTCCCATCCTGCTAACCTCCTCCCTCTGCCTCCTCACCCTCTCCTGCTCCTTAAATTTCCTCCTCTCATCTTCCCTTTCCTTCTCTTCTCTTTTCACAGCTAAAGCATTCAATTTCGCCTCACTCCTCATCAAATCCGCCTCCAACGCACCCGTAAACCCTCGTTCTCTTCCTTGCATTTCTCGTTCGTGAGCAGAGAGGTGTTGACGTACGAGACGGTCGTAGAGGATGGGATCTGCGAGTTCGAGATCCGAGGATGTGAAATATGAAGGGTGCAGATCCAAGTAGCGTTTGCGGCGGTTTTTGATGCGAACCCGATCTGGTGTGGAGTTTTGGTTTTGGTTTGGGTCGCATCCGCTTCTTCTCCATGATTCCAGCGGTCTGGATGGAGGAGTTTTGTCTTGTTTTTCTTGCGTGGCGGAGCGTATGGCGAGCGTCTTGTCTTCTTCGGGGAAATGGGGCATGGCTTGAGCCTTGTTCGGTCTGTCGTCTCTTTGTTTGAGATTGCTTGTGATTCTTCTCGCGGGGTTTCCGATTTCCTTCTCGTACGTTGTCAAGAATTTCGCGAATTGATGTTCTTGCCCTCGGACCGAGTGAAGCTGACGCTGCCGCGGTGGCGAGTGAATGCTGACGAATCGTTTTCGTCTCATTTGCCAAGACGACGCATGTGCAAGCATTCTCCGACAACAGCTCCGCAGCTTCTGCAATGCACCAATCTTGTTTGAACACTGCCCCTTCCTCGCATTTATTTGTCCCCGATCGGCATGTCCTCTTAAGCCGAGATATTTTGGTCGTCTACACTCATCGGTTCAAGCAATGCCGTAGAATCGACCGACATCCGAGCAAGACTTCCGGCAGTAACAAGCATTGAAAGTCCCCTTTTCCAGAGACAAGAACGCCCGTCTGGCAACGATATTTCAAGGAAAGGCACATTCAGAATGCCACCGCGATACTTTGTTCCACGACTGTCATTCGTGCGACCACGCCCAATCCAGGCTTTCGGGAGACTGAATACAAGATGCATGCCCGCAGCTAGCGCACGAAGATATGCTGCCTCCTCCTCGCCGGAGACGGTCAAAAGCCAACCGACTTGGTTTGGAGGTGTAGTTTTCGGCATTGGCCTTGCAGCGACCATTTTTGCAGGATCTTTTGTGTATAGAGCTTCTGCGAATACAATCAGTTATGCAAGTCATGCACGGATGCTCAAGGTCAGTGGAATTGGCAATAAGTCCCGTCGAAGAAGTACGCTTACAGGAACAGGCTGCTCATGAGATCGTTTCAACATTGGGGGAGGATGCTGTCAGCTTCGATGAGGATGTGATTGAGCATCACGGACGCTCTGACTGGTCTACTTCCAACACCGCCGTACGTCCCGTCGCCGTAGTCTATCCCAAGACCACAGAAGATGTCGTTGCCGTTGCTCGCTCATGTAACAAGCACAACGTACCTATCGTACCGTTCGGTGCAGGATCTAGTGTCGAAGGAAACTTCTCCTCGCCGCACTCTGGCATCTGCGTGGACTTCACACATATGGATAAAGTCATCGCTTTCCGGCCGGAAGATATGGATGTCACAGTACAGCCGGGTGTGAACTGGGTTGATTTGAACAACAAGATTGCAGAAAGTGGCCTCTTCTTGCCTCTTGATCCATCGCCTACGGCACAGATTGGAGGCATGGTGGCGACAAATTGCTCGGGCACGAATGCAATGCGTTACGGGACGATGAAGGATTGGGTGGTCAACTTGACTGTAGTCCTGGCAGATGGGCAAGTCATCAAGACGCGGCGGAGACCCAGGAAAACCTCAGCAGGCTATAATCTCACTTCTCTCTTCGTTGGAGCTGAGGGAACGCTCGGCATGGTCACAGAAGCAACACTAAAACTCGCACCAATTCCACAAGATACCAGCGTCGCAATCGTAAGCTTTCCGACAATCAAGGATGCAGCAATCGCGGCGAGCAGCATCATTCGATCAGGCATTCAGCTTGCCGCATTAGAGATGATGGACGACCTACAAATGCAAGTTGTGAATCGACATGGTAGTGCCGCTGTAAGAAAGCGAAAGTGGCTCGAAGAACCAACACTATTTCTCAAGTTCTCTGGCACAACAGATGCGATCAAAAGCGATGTCAAGCGCGTCGGTCAACTCATCAAGCCTCACCACCCCCGAGAATTCATATTTGCCAAAAGCGAGCAAGAGAAGCAGGACCTCTGGGCTGCGAGGAAAGAAGCACTGTTCACAATGGTCAACACCCGACCCGATGGCACCGAGATTTGGTCAACAGACGTCGCCGTGCCACTTTCCCGATTGACAGATATCATCGAAGTGACCAAGCAGGATTGCAGCAGCTTGGGCTTGTTCGCTTCCGTTATTGGGCATGTTGGAGATGCAAACTTCCATACGGCAATGTTCTTCGACCCTAAGAATCCTGAACAGAAAGCTGCCGTGGGCAAGGTGGTACACGATATGATGGACCGGGCGTTGGAGATGGAAGGCACGGTTTCAGGTGAACATGCTATCGGAATCGGCAAGAAGGACAGTTTGCTTGATGAGCTGGGAATTGAGACGATCGATTTTATGCGGTCGCTGAAGAGAGCTGTGGATCCTAAATGGTAAGGACCTGCTGCATTCTTCATTACGATCGGAGACTCTTGCTAATCGTTTACAGGATCATGAATCCTGGCAAGGTGTTCGACCTGCCTAAGGACAAATAGTCGCTCTGAAGACAGCGACGAGATGAAATCTCACAATCATCAACACTTCCAGCTCATGGCTCTCTTCCTTCGAACGAGACCTTGAGCCACAAAAGCTCAAAGCACTCAAATGCCGCTAAAGGATCCGACGCCACGCTGCCATTGACAGTGCTGCGTAAAGAACCCCGCAGCAAGTCGAGCTGGATTGCTTTTGAGCTCTCAACGACTTTGCATCGATCTCGAAATGACATCTCACCATGCGGCAGACATTCCACCATATGCCCAAGAATGGCTTGCAGCAGAAGCCATGGCTGGGGGCCGCAACGTGGTCAGCGGCTCAATACCAGAGATGACTGAAGCATTCGATGCGGTGTTTGCCGCCGCTAAACCACTCTTGCCTCCACCAGACGATAGTGTCACAACTGTCGATCACAAGACTGCCGAAGGAGTTCTGATCAGAGAATACACTCCCATCAACCTCCCCGCCAACGCCCCAACAGGTCTCTACATCCACTCCGGAGGCTGGTGTCTCGGATCCATCGACCACGAAGACCACCTCACACGAGCTCTAGCTAAAGACATCCCAGGCTCGACTCATCTCAGTAGAATACCGCCTCGCACCACAACATCCTTTTCCAGCAGCCCTCGACGACTGCCTCTCCGCCTGGAAGTGGATAAACCAACAACCACACACATCCCTCCAACCTCGCCCCTCTTCATCCTCGGCGGTTCTGCGGGCGGCAACCTCACCCTAACAACCACTCTCAATATCCTTCAACAATCCAACCTCCGATCGCCTACGGCAATCTTCCCTCTCTGCCCCTCAGTCTGCTTCAGCCAAGCTTGGTCCTCCCTCCCACCAACGCTCTCAAAGTTCATCAAACCGGACGCCTTCTACGCCGATGCTGCAGCAATCAATCGCACTTCTCTCCAGATTTGCACCGAAGCCTATCTCGGCGAAGAGAACGACCCTTCACATCCCGGAATCTCACCAATCTTCGACTCGTACTTGTCCAAATTACCTCCAGTCTATCTCACCACGAGCGATAAAGATCCCTTACACGACGATGCCGAGATGTTGGCACACAAATTAAAAGAATTAGACAAAGACATCGAAGGGAAAGAATACAAAGGCTATCCGCACTTCTTCCACGCTGTGCCAGTCTTGGAAGCGATGAAGCATTTTCACGAAGGCTTGGTCGAAGCTGTGAGAAAGAAATGTGGTCCTCGATCATAATCACGGGACAGCTGAAAGAAGCTCGATGTCAAATATGTTATGCATAGTGTTCCATGTAACAAAGATACTACTACATGATGACATCTATTCTATATTTCATTCCAGTCTGTTCTCCGCCTTCATATCTGCAATCCAAAAAAAAAATTCAAATGGGGTATCTTTTTCGTTCTTCTCAATCTCATGCTCATAACAAAATCCTGTCAAACACGTGTTCAAACAGGCTCAACAGTTCTATTGCCTGTGCTCGCGCGCACTGGACTCTCAGGAATGGCGACACCACCCTCAGCTTCAGCAAGTCGAAGCTTGTTCAAAGCTTCCGACATGCACAACTCAGTCGGTGAGCCTCTGCTACTAGCAGGACGGCTACCGATAGGTTCAGTCAAGACAGGAAGTGAGACCTCGGTAGCACCTAGCGTTGCTCGAATGTCTCCGAGCAGAAGATCCATAGGACAGATGTAAGTGCGACCAGCACGAGAAGCAAGAACGTGGCCGCAGACTCTGCCATCATCGTTGCCAATCACCCACGCGCCAGAGTCGCCACCAATGCCAAAGTTGCCAGCCACTGTCCAGCTCGCGGAGAAAGTGCTTCGACCATGAATCTTGACCAGCTCCATGGTACTCGATATGGTGCCATGGCCGAGGCCGCTTGTACGACCGAGACAGTGCACTTTGGTGCAAGCCAAGTCATCACTCTTTCGGATCGCAGTGGGGAATGAGTTACCCTTACGATCACTGCGACCTCTGCAATAGCGCCTTCCGCCTTTGATAACGTTGTAAGGCTGAACGCGAGGCGGGACGAGCTCGAATAATGCCCAATCGATCTCTTGTGGCAGTGATTGGCTGATACTCTTGAAGCCGCCCTCAAGAGAATGTGCGGTGCGTCGCAGTCCCGAAGAGGCATGTATTTGGCCAAGACGGTAGGAAAGTAGGTGATCTTCGTCAATGCCGCAGTCGGCGTCATCCTCGTCATCCTCTTCAGCATGAAGGTCAAGGTCGATGGCGTCGTCCAGTGCTGGCTGAGTGATAGCAATCTCTTCCATGTCACCGGGCACGATGCCCGGGCAGTCACCAGCATCATCATGAAGAGGCAATGGCATCTCATCGGAGGAGTGCGCAGAAGGCGGGCGCACAGTGCTGAGATCGTCCTCCTCGTCTGACCCTTCTGAACTACCAAGGCTCGAGGTTTCAGACTCGTCGTCGTCAGCATCATCGGCATCATTGGCCTCGTCCGCTTCATCATCCGGGTCATCCTCTGGCTCTAGCATGTGGTGAACGCTCATGCCGTAGGGGTGGCCGTCAACAAGCACGACACCGCCGAAAGACACAGGTGGCAGGTGTTCGTCATATCGGTATGCACCGATTGAAGCACCGCACATGGGCTGCTCTTGATAGTCCGGGTTGGCTGCTTTCTCAACATTGGGATCGCGCCAAGGTGCCATGCTTCGGTGAGTGTGGTTCGCGTCAGATGCTGCGCGCTCCCTCCTTGACCTGCGGCATCGCTTGATGACTTCCTTCTTGACGCGGATATCGTAAATGCTGGGATCGTACTTGAGGTGACGCTTGAGACAATGCTTGACCTTCGCTGTCGAACTGCAGCCGACAATGATGGTTGGTCGCGCGGTCTCTCTGGACTCACCATAAGGTGCCAGACGTATTGAGCTTGACTCAGCCAGACCTTTCAATGCCTTTTCTGCAAGTGTGAGAACTTGGTAGCACATAGTGCTCTGCCAGTGGTCCAGGATATGTTGGGGCAGTGTCACGTCCAGGAACTCTTCGCGCTTTGACTTGCTTCGTCGATCGGTCGTCCGCTCAGCCTCTTGCTGTGCAGCTTCTCGCGCTCTCTGGGCAGCCTTGCATTCTCTCCAGCGCTTCTGGATCAGGGTGACCCGTCGTTTGAAGTCGTTCAGGGAAGGCTGTGCCTTTGATTGCAAGCGGTCCTTGAGAAGCTCGATCTGCTCACGAGCTTCGGCGACACTGTGGCGAGGTGAGGCGTGTAGCGCTCTAGCAGAGCCTGGTCGTGCCACATTTGGTTCCCTCATGGACGGCATGCCCATGCTATGATGTCGGTATGGCCCAGCAACAGATTTATTCGAGAGTGACGGTGTGCGGGAAAGCTCGACCGGCTCTGACATCTGTCTCGTCAGAGAGCTAACTTGCGACGGTTGCCTCACGGCCTTCCTTTGGATAGGGATGTAAGGCTGCACCGGCGAGGACGGTTCGGAAATAAGCTCAGACGCAGGAATGAGTTCTGTAGATGTGCCGACATCGTCCAACAGGCAGCATCTTTTGAGGAACTGTAGAAGTATCCCGTAGGTACCCTCGGCAGTGAGTCTTGCAGTGTCTGTATCGTCAGACAAGCGCAAGCATGTCTCAACAGCTCGCATATACGCCGAGCCACATTTGGAAGCCAGCTTTGGTATCCAGATCTTTTCGATGCGGAGTTTGAAGTCGGCAAGGGTGTATTTGGGTTTGTAAAGGTCGCCGATTGGTGTCCATAAGCCGATCTCGAGGAGGATCAAGCCGAGCCCATACAGATCATACTTCATATCGAAAGGGAAATCTCTGTTCGCGCTGCTTGGCTCATCGAGTGGATGTCTGTAGACGTTGAAGTCGGTCGCTCGGCGGACACCTTCGATGTTACATTTGGAGAAGAGGTCGAATGATGCCCAGAGAGGCTTCCTAAGCTGCTCTAAGCGGTTCGCTTCCGTCTCGTCTGCAGTGGTGGTGAAAATGACGCTACTGCTGTTAATGTTGCCGTGGGCCAACTGGCGGGCATGCAATGCATGCAATTGCTCGGTCAGACGCAGGGCCATGCGGAATCTGTGCTCGAGTGCTGGAGCTGCCATTTCAGTCGCGGAGCTTTGCGCCTTGTTGCCTTTCTGGACAAGCTTGAGCAAGCTGAGCGGTGCAAGTGCTTGAGCAGAGCTGGTAATATGCAACTTGTTGTGCATGGAATACGGCAGATCATAGACAAGCCCGATCCGTGGCTGATCAGCATCTTCGAAGTAGCCAAGCAAGCTGAGGTTCGTCTGAGATTCTGCACGCATTGGCTGAAAGCTCGCCGCAAGAGCTTCTAGACGCTGCAAGGGCGGCGGTACACCTGTCTGCCGATACGTCGCATCGTAGTTGGCGTACTCCACCAGCACTGGAACTTCCGTGGCGGGGCTGGCAAGCGCAGTCTGTACACTCTCCGATACATTGTTGCGGATCAACATTGCCACCATTCGGGTTGTGGATGGCACACCGACGGCCTCGTACGGTGGTGGACCTTCAGCAGGTAACTTCAATGCTGAAGCCTCAATTCGTGACGGTAGTCTAGCATAGGGAGAAAGGAACGGCTTCGAAAAGGCAGGATTCACGAGTGTAGTCTCTGAAGAGGCAAACGACTGCGTGGGGTAAATGCCTTTACCGCTGCGTCTGCTCTTCTTCGAGGCGATCGGGTCAAATGAGGTCGGTCCAGAATCGAATTGAGGATGCTCGCCCCTCGCGAGCGCCCTTCGGGACTGGGTCAGATCATACAGCGTGTCAATGGAGGTCGTCAAATCATGCAGAAGGTCTTCATAACGAGCTCCATCGAATACGGCCGCTTTTTGTGGATAGGCCTCGCCCTCCTTGGCCAGTGGCTGACTCGCCTTTTGGATCCTCTCAGCTTCCTCTGTCACTTCGTGGATATTCGTGAGTACGCTCTCAACCGTCTCGGTGAGACCAGCCTTGGCGACCGACTCGTCGATTTTGGCATCTTCGCCCTTTTCGTCGCTCCATTCGAGTCCCCATGTAATCAGTCGATCCTTCTGAATGCGGTATTTGCGATGCAGCGAGGCGAATTGGACATTTGTATTCGACTGCACTTGCAGATTTGCCAGTGCACTCTTCTTGGCGTCGGAGTACAGTTTAGATAGCCTGGCGGTTCGTGGCATCGCTGGATGCGCAGCGCGATACCCTTCCATGATGGTGGCGTTGCGGTCGCACTGGCATAATCGGTCCAGGTGAAGCTCACTGCGGTCGGTGTTCAGTCGCGAACAGCAGTGACTGTCATGTGAAGCGACGCTGAGATTCGTAGAGTAGTGTCCTAATCATAGCCATGCAGGTTGAGGAGGTAGAAGATGCGTAAAGGGTTTGAGGTGGATTGCTGCAGCCTTCGGCGTTCGAAAGTCGCTGCCTGGTCAGCCACAACGTCGATCGCCAAGACCAACCGAGGAATGGCAACTTCCCTGCTCATGCCTAGGCACAAGAAAGACGCCGCCAGGTTCAGACGACATTTGCCACGAAAAAAGTTCGGAAGGTTGAGGAGTATCAGCATCTGCTCTCAACTGCAGCATTCGTCTGTGGTATTCATCCCATGTGCCTCGCTATGCAAAATGCGCACTTGATTCTATTGTACAAGTCTCCCGATCTGCAAGCATCTGGCTGCCTCCTGAGCCATTCGAACTCATGTCTCACGTGTCGCACGCACTGTGGCTAGTGATCATCTCTGCGAAGGGTATCCCGAGTGCAGGGTAGTTTCATATATTAGCAGCCTACTCCCCAGCTTTGCTGGCTGCAGGCAGAGACGCCACGCTCGCTACTTCCTGTCTCGAGCAGGATCCTGAGAACAGCACATCGAAGGCAGCACATCTCAATTGCTCGTACTGTCTTAAACCTCTAACCAGCTGCTCTCGTGTTCAAGATAAGCGCCACAATCAAGCTAGCAGATGGTGTGTCAGCTCGAGCTCAGTATCAGTAGAAGCTGCACACGTAGACGTACCCGTAAAGTCCCAGCACTTCGCCGAAAATGAGAATGAGCACCATGCCGACGAAAATGCGTGACTGTTGCATATACGCGCGTACTCCCTATGGTCTCCAGTTAGTTCTCCTTGTCCAGTTCCACATCTCATGATTGCCTACCGCATCGCCAACTATTCCGATTGCATATCCCGCTGCTAACCCAGTCAAACCGACTGAAAGGCCACACGCTAAATGCATACAACCATTGAATAAACTGTAATTTGTCCCAGGCGGCGCCTTCATGTTTCCTGCTATCAGCACTGCCACCACCAGGGCGTAGACGGCAATAATTCCAGACATGACAACCGGAATGAGAGACTGTCCGGTGTGAGTGTGTTGTCCATTTTTTCGCCATCGTGCTTGTTGCAGGCTTCAGCATACCTTCATGATCAGATCCGGCCTGAAAACACCAACGTTTGCGATACCGATGCCTGACTTTGCTGTGCCATATGCCGCGCCCATACCTGCATTGCCTTAGTGTCCATTTTACTTCCGTATCCGAGGTAGTTTGTCCATACACCCAAAGATCATGGCAAAGGCGATGCCACCCATGCCCAAGAACGGCGCGAACTTGGGCGTAAGCTCTGACGTCGACGAGTAGTCGGCCATCGTGAATGTGCTCGACGGACACGGCGGTATGGTATCGATCTCGATGTCGGCGGTGCTGTAGTAGCGGCGGTGATGGGAGTCGACGATGATGTCGTGGTAGTTCGTCCGCCGGCTGCACGCGCATCACGCTTGGGCCGTGCACCTCTAGATATGCTTGGCGGCGAGGAGAGGGCGCGGATCCACAACCACCACACCACACCTCCGCTCGAGACTCCGCCGACTCACATCAATCCACCGGCCACTAACCCCGCGGCCACACATCGCCGCCGCTTTGGACGACGTCGTTGTGTTGACTGGGTTCCGCTGAGCCTGGGAAACACGCATTGGGGCAATCCGAATCCACACGGGACTGGTCAGCACTCTGCCACGGATGGGCCGCCAGCAGCGACAATGGCTTATCAACCGCCACAAGGTCGTCACTATGCGCGCAACACGCCCGCCGAAATAAATCCTGCGAGCAGCGGGCAGCGCGATGCAGCTTTTGCCAACATCTTCGGCGGTGCTCCGCCTGGGAGGACGGGTGGGACACAGGAGCGAGCAAACACCATGTCGGCGGCCACGCAGCAGTACATGCAGCGGGCCCCGCCCGTGAGGATGGGTCAACAGTCGAACGGCTATCCCCGACCACCCAGCTCTTCAGACGGCAGTGTGAACGGGCAGCCAGCATACGGCATGAATGGACAACCGGGACAACAACGACGACCGCCGCCGCAGAATCTGCCCCAACCAATTCGCCCCGATCGAGTACCATATGGCCAGCCGCAGCGTCTCGACCAACGAATGCCAGCTCCGCCTGGCCCATATCAGCGCTCCTTTAGCGGAAGACCTGGCGCCCCAGGCCCTGCGTTAAGCACCGACTCCTTTCGGACACAATCGCTCGCCTCTGTGCCGCGTCCCATGTATCAAGGGCCTGGCGGCAATTACCAGGCTGCTCCTGCCCAGGCGTTCCGACAGCAGCCATATGTGAATCAGCATTTGGCCAGGACTACGGCTCAAGGTCGCGTAGTGCCTGACAGGCCGCAAGATGAGCGCACAATGTCCATGTCTTCGTACACGCGTGATGCCGATTTCACGCAGACAATGAGTGGGAGGGTAATACCCAACAGAAGACGAGAGTCTGGCGATACCGACATGAGCAGCTCGACCATGACTAATGGGCATGGCGATCCTCGCAATGGCTTTGCGGGCAACGGGAGACATCCAAGTGGCAGCAGCCACACTACCCAGGGTTCAAGGACAATGTCTATGGCATCGACGGCCGTGTCGCCAAGCGAGACACAACGGCAAGGAAGTATGCCACGATCCGACAGCCAACGCACTGGAACGATGGTCGCGCAGAAGCGGCCCTCACTCGTATACGGCGCATTGCTGTCGAACGTTGCAGCGGCGTTTCGTGAAAGAGTACCGTTGAGAGATCAGATCAAGGACGGGTTGGAATACAAGAATGCCTTCACGGGCTTCGAAGCCGTGGAGCTGATCGCGTACGTGATCAGAACTTCCGACCGTAATCTGGCGCTTCTTTTGGGCAGGTCTTTGGATGCACAGAGGTTTTTCCACGAAGTCACATATGCGCATCGATTGCGAGATTCTCCCAACGAGGTCTACCAATTCAAGGAGACGATCAATGAGGAACCTCCGGAGGTCAATGGTGTCTTCACGCTCTTGACAGAATGCTATTCGCCGACGTGCAATCGGGATAACCTGTGTTACTCCATCGCTTGTCCACGTCGCCTGGAACAGCAACAGCGACTGAACATGAAGATTACGCCAGGTCTGAAGCGCGAGACGTCTCGATCCAGTTTGCATGACGAAGTTGATACTGAACAAAAGTTGTGGATCAACACCGTTTCAAAGGAAGTCTCGGACAGTGTGAGCGAACGAGAGAAGAAGCGTCAAGAGGTCATCTCCGAACTGATGTATACCGAGCGCGACTTCGTCAAGGATCTGGAATATTTACGGGACTTCTGGATCAAGCCGCTCAGGCAGCCTGACCACTCTCCCATCCCTGAGCATAGGCGAGAGAAGTTCATTCGTACCGTCTTCTCCAATTGCCAAGAGGTTCACTCTGTCAACGCACGCATGGCACAAGCACTGACGCGTCGCCAACAACAGAATCCGGTTGTAAGGAACGTGGGTGACATCTTCCTGGAGTACGTGCCACAATTCCACCCTTTCATCCGGTACGGTGCAAGCCAGCTATTTGGAAAGTTCGAATTTGAGAAGGAGAAAGGCTCGAATGCTGCATTCGCTCGGTTTACCGAACAGACCGAGCGCTTGAAGGAATCTCGGAAGTTGGAGTTGAATGGATACCTCACCAAGCCGACAACACGTTTGGCAAGATATCCTCTGCTTCTCGAGAATATCTTGAAGCACACCGACGAGAACAACCCCGATATGAAGGACGTCCCCAAGGCCATTGAACAGATCAGACATTTCTTGAGCCGAGTCAACGAAGAGTCGGGCAAAGCAGAGAACCACTTCAACCTTATGAGCTTGAATTCGCAACTAAAGTGGGGCCAGATCCCGCACATGGACTTGAAGCTGACTGAGGAATCGCGGCAGCTCATTTTCAAAGGCAATCTCAAAAAGACGCCTACGGCTGAGCAAGCTGATGTCACTGCTTATCTATTCGATCACGCCGTTCTCATCGTCAGGGTCAAGACTGTGAACAAGAAAGAAGAAATCAGAGTATATCGAAAGCCAATTCCGCTGGAGCTGCTACAAATTCGCGAAATGGACTATGTGCTGCCAAAGATGGGCATTGCAAAGCGACCCTCGTCGAGCATGATACCCGGCATTGGTCGTGTCGGCACGCGACCACCTCCGAACGAACAAGGCTACCCGATCACGTTCAAAGGCCTTGGAAAGGGCGGTTACGAGCTGACCCTTTACTGTACATCTCAGGTGCAGCGTGAAAAGTGGATGGAACACATCATGACGCAAAAGGAGAAGCTGTCTGAGCGCCACAAGATCTTCACAATGGCCAAATTGAACGAAGGATTCTTCAATGCGACTGTTCGAGTTAATTGCTGCAGACCAATAGACGGCGGCAGAAAATTAGTGATCGGAACAGATTTCGGCGTGTACGTCTGTGACAGGAAACCGAAAGACGCGTCGCAGAAACCAAAACGCATGCTGGACATCAAGCTGGTGACGCAGCTGGAAGTGCTTGAACAGCATCAGATCATCATCGTACTGGCTGACAAGGCCGTCTACAGCTTCCCACTGGAGGCACTTGAGGACGAGAGCTCGCAAGCGCCTTCAAAGCGTGGCCGAAGGATATGTCATGCCAACTACATCAATGCAGGCACATGCAATGGCCAAACCCTTGTGTGCTGTGTCAAGTCCAGTTCACTCTCCTCCACAGTCAAGGTCTTCGAGCCAATGGACTCCATGACAAAGGGCAAGAAGAAGTCCGGCTTTGCCAAGATGCTTGCTGGTGGACAAGAAGTTCTGAAGCCTTACAAGGAGTTCTACATTCCCATGGAAAGCAACAGCATCCACTTCTTGCGCAGTAAGATCTGCGTCGGCGGTGCCAAAGGCTTCGAAATCGTCTCGCTCGAGACTCTGGAAACACAATCCCTCCTCGACCAGGCCGACACTTCGCTTGACTTCGTCGCACGTCGTGAGAACGTCAAACCAATCTACATCGAACGTAGCACTGCCGAGTTCCTGCTTTGCTACAACGATTTCTCCTTCTATGTCAACAAGAACGGCTGGCGAGCTCGAGGCGACTGGAAGATCCTTTGGGAAGGATCGCCAAATGCTTTTGCGACGTGGGGCGAGAAGTACATCCTTGCATTCGAGCCGGAGTTCATCGAAATTCGGCAAAGCGATACGGGTGGGCTGGTCTGCATACAGACGCATAAGAACATCCGCTTCTTGCACCAGAGCACGAGAGAGGTAAGGTGGATTACGATGACAATCAGCAGTAAGTTACTAACGAAAATTCACAGATCCTCTTCGCGTACGAAGACGAAGTCGGCGACGATGTCATTGCCTCTCTGGACTTCTGGGGCCGCCCACAGTCTCCTCAAGCTCAGGTCAAGTAGAATGTTACCCCAACAGAGGACGAACACGTCGAAGAAACGAATCAAGCGCAAGATAGGCAAGAAGAAACACGGCCTATCAATACATCAGCAGGCAAAAGAAAGCAGAAAGCGCTCACGTGAAACGGACAGCGCTCCGCGCAAGCATAAGAGAGCGCGACAAAGCCGTGACGAACGCTCGTGGACTTGTCAGGAATACTGCCAGTCCACGACTGTCATGTCGTCGATGTCTCCTACAAGCGCCCACGCCATTTGCCTCCAGACTGGTGGAGAAATGGAAGGAGAGAGGAAGTGCGCAAGAAGCAGAGCCGGGTCGAATGCGTACATGCCTTGCAAGATCTGGCTGTTGCGCACTAGCTGTGACTGTCTCAAGAGGAATGCACGTAACACCGGGCATCGTGTCGACCGTTCCGCGAGAAAGACCCGATACAGTGCGATCCGAAGGGGAAGCAAGGGGGCAGGCAGGGCTGCTGTGTATGTATATATATGAATATACCCGGGTTTGACACGCGTATGAGAGAGGATGATGTGACGGAAAGGTGATAGAGAGAAGACGCAGAGTCGAGCCCGCGGTGCGGCAGTGACGATTACGGGGATGCAAGTAGGGCGCAGCAGACAGATGAGATACATGTAATGATGAAGGACAGAATAAGAAGACGATGAGAAACAGTCAAAGTGCATGTGAAGAATGATGGCATTTCTTCTCTGCCTGTCTCTTGAAATTATCTAACTTCGTGCCTGAGACTGAGACTTTCTGCCTGTTTCTGCCTGGGGTATCATCGCGCGCGCAAAGTAACGCCTCAGTAAACAATCGCCCCAAAGTAATCCGCTCTCAGCAAGAAGTATGCGTCTCGTTCAGACGTGTCAGTCGCCCTCAAAGCTGATCTGATCGCCTGCGCGCCATGTAAAAGACCAGCCTCGCAATGTTGTGTAATGGGATGTGAAGGTTGAAGTGGAGGATGAAGCTGGGGACCTGGCGATCTTGAAGATC
Organism: Cercospora berteroae; assembly: GCA_002933655.1. Taxonomy (NCBI): domain Eukaryota; kingdom Fungi; phylum Ascomycota; class Dothideomycetes; order Mycosphaerellales; family Mycosphaerellaceae; genus Cercospora; species Cercospora berteroae. The sequence goes on along the minus strand of PNEN01000005.1, from coordinate 4,572 downwards.
AAGCCATGCTGTGTGATGCGTTTGATGTGATGTGTGCCGTGTAGTGTGCGCCGTCTCGCTCGCTCAACCAAGCAGACGACTGTCGTAACCAACACTCTCCTCGAGTACCGACCAAACTTTGCCCATGATAGCGCGCTCTGCTTGATGATATCGAATCTGGTGAAGAGCTGGAGCATTGGCAGCGAGCCACAAATTCTCCTGGTGCCATCCGCGAATGCCGAAAGTGAGAAGAAGGAGGGTGGCGAAAGCGAGGAAGATTTGCAGCCACATTGGTGAGCGGAGGAACGCTTCGGAGAGGGTCGCGTTGCGGACTTTCTCAGTGTACCTAACAATCTGAAATGGGCGGCGGCCGGTGGTGGTCTCTGTGATAGTTGCTGCCGCTTTTGGAAAGTCGGTCTGGGTATCGGCATCGGATGTGGTGGGAGTTGGTCGCTCGACCTCAACCCAGTCGAAGGGAGGCGACACTTGCCAAGGCTGAATCTTGCTGGCCTCTGCTTTCTCGAGCTTCTCCTCTTCTGTTTCGGGGCTGTCGTCTGCATCTGCTTCTCTCAGAGCGGCACGCTCATTGACGCGAGTCTGGAGCCTAGTGTGATCTCGGACTTGCCAAATGGTGTCTTCCAGCTTGCTGATGTGTGCGTCATGGGCTTCACGCATGTCTTGGTGATACTGCTCACGCTCCTCGATGTGCGCTTGCTGCTTCGCAATCTCTGCCTGGTATTGGGACCCGCGTCTCTCAACCCTGTCAATGTCCTCCTCATGGTCACCTTCGAGCTTTGCGATCTGAATGCGCATTTGTCGTGCCTCTTTAGCCTGATCTGCGAGCTCTGCGATCTGAGTGCGCATTTGCTCTGCATCTTTGGCTTGATCTTCGAGCTGGGCGATTTGTGCACGCATCTTCTCGATCTCGCGATCCTGATCTTGGATTTTCTGCTTCTGCTCGGTGATCGTGTACGCGGAGATGCTGATGTCATCGCCGGTGGATTGTGGGCGTCGCTTCGGAATGTGAAGATCGTCGGTGTCGTTGACTGCGTTGCCCTCGTCGTCGCTGTCGGATTCTTGCTGGGCGGCATCGAGCTCTTGTGCCATGTTGGAGACCGTGCGATTGCCAGTACTGCGACGCTTGGAGTCGGCATCGTCTTGTGGTTGTGAGTTAGTGCTGTCGCCAGAAACGCCACGGTTCATCGCAGCTTGCTCTGAGACTCTGCGGAAGTGAGCGGCGAAGTTGTCAGGCGTCAGATCCTTGCCCTCCTGAGCGAACTGCTCTTCAACTTCTTCGTGAATGACCTCCAAGAATGCGCGTGCCGTGCCAGCGTCGTCATGCTCAGCGAGCTGCTTCTCCAGAGTGTCGATGTCGCGCTGCGCCAGCTTCAGATCAGTCTCCAGCGCATCGCGCTCAGCCCGTATGTTGTCTCGCTCCTCTCGGTCGGTCTTCATGTCCTTGCGGAGGTTGGCCAGGAGTTGTCTCGTCTCAGCTTCCTTCTCCTTGAGAGCCGCGAGCTCGGATGCCGTCTTGGAGTGCGCATCTTGCTCTTTCGCCAGTGCTCGGTTGGATTGCGTCGCGGAGGTTTCGGCATCTGTGAGGTTGCTGGCAATGCCTTCATGCAGTCGCTTTTCGTCGGCGAGGTTGCGCTTGAGTGCATCGCGCTCACGTTCAAGCTCTTCATTATGCTGGTCCCTGACAACGAGCTTGTCGAAGTAGTCACGATTGGCCGCCTCGAGCTCGGCAATCTTCGAGAGTGCCTGTTGCAATGGTACAGTGAGGTCGCCGTCTGCAGACATTGTGTCAGCTGGCAGCCATGGTGGAACGAATAACCGAATATATGAATAGTAGCGAGTGATCGAGGGGGTGAATGTGCTGGTGAAAGATTGACTTACCAAAGGTCGTAAGTGCTTCGGAGAGTAGCCGCGCCTGTGGACGCGGCGCAAAGGCGGGAGCTTCCGGGAGCGGGCCGGATTGTGAGGGCGGAAGTGAGGGCGGAAGTGAAGGAGGACCGGCCTCCTCTGGTTGCTGCTGCTGCTGACCGGGCAGCGAATTCTCGCCAGCTTGGCTCGAACCAGCGAGCCCGCCGAGAGAGGGAGAGGAGGCCGTCGGCGTCCCGCGGGTGGCATTTGCCAACAGCTGGCGCCGGCGGGCATCTCTGGGGTTTCCGCCCATGCCACCGGCGGCCAGCTGTTGCGGAGTGAGCTTTGCCTTTGGTGCCATCGTGTCGTCGCTGTCGGCGGAGCGAAATGTGAATGGGTATACAAAGAAAAGAAGAGAAGGAAAGAAACTTGATGGAATGAGGAATGTTCAATCATACTACCTCTCATTGTTTGTATTGTCGCACCGCTCTCCTATTGTCAGTGCCTACCACAATCAGCCAGAAATGCTATAACGATAGCTCGGAAAGCTTGTGAATTGGTGAGTGTATTGTCGAAAGAAGGACAATAGCAGAATTCAGGTGAAGATGACGTTCTTATTCGGCTATTGTGGGAAAACTTCGGCACAGGGCGGTCGTGCAAGCATGTCACCAATGCATTGGTGATGCTTCCATCAGCTGGTCGACGACCTTGAAGCGCAATGCAACTCTCTGAGGGGAATGGCTACTGTGTTTGATGAGAAGCATGATTGAAGAAATTGCTCACTAAGCTCGAAACACTCATTCTCCAACAAGCGGTGGGCTAGGGCGCTCATCTGTCTAACACTCATGCCTGAAAGCCATCCGAGATAGTGTAGAGACTGCAACGCCGATGTGACATGCTTCTGACCTGCTGAGAATGACCATGCCGCTCTCGATAGACGCCTAGGGCAGACGTTCATTTCGCTCAGTTTGTGAGACAATGCTGAGCTGTCCGCGATGACAATTCTTACTCCTTTGCAACGCCCCATCCTGGCTCACCAAGCCAGCCAAACACCTCTGCGACGTTAACGGCAGCGTTGCTTGCAGTACCCCCGCGGCCTTGTGGCGCAGGGGCGTTTTTCCAGTCCACGTTGCGAGTCGCTCCCTTGAGCACTTCCAGAACCCAGCCACCAACTACTTCGTCGCTTTCCACGCATCTCAATAAAGCCTCGGCAACCTCTTCTGGCTCCACCCACTCGTCCTGTTTCTCGTCAAGCAGACTCATCTTCTCTGGATGGTCGGTCCAGAGAGGCGTCCTAATGATTCCAGGAGCTACGCCATTGACCCGGATACCCAGAGTCTCTTCCAGCGGCGCGAGGGATCGAATGAAGCCTGAGATGGCATGCTTCGAGGCAACATACAAAGGAGCGGGGAAGTTGGGCGTCTGACCTGCGATGCTGGTGATGTGCACGACTCGCTTTGGGTTGGTGGCCGAGACTTTGCCTGACTTGCTGCCATCTGTCGGGTTGAGCCACTTTGACATGGCAAGCTGAGTGACTCGAATAGGGTGTGTCAAGTTGACATCGAATAGCGCGTAATGACCCACACCATTATCGCCATGTAGCTTGTCTTTCGATGCGCCGGTGCCAGGCGGAATCCAAAAGTTCGTCCAGTGAGGTTCGAAAATACCCGCTCCCGGGCAGACGATATCAGCTCCGCCGAATTCCTTGTCCGTAACATCAAACGCGTTGGAAAGCTGATCCCAGTTGACGACATCAGTCTTCACGAACACAGCTCTGGGCTTGTTGCCATCTTGTGATGAATATTGTTTTACAAGCTCTTCGGCTTCAGGACGCAGGCCAATATCTGCGATGACAACATGGCATCCTTTCTCGAGAAGGAGTCTAGCGAATGCGAAACAGATGCCTGGCTCTTTTGTCAGTTGTTGCGGCTGAGTTGAAGACGAACCGGTCTTACCACTCCCTGCACCTGTGACAAGAGCAGTCTTGCCCTCGACACTGAATTTGACGCTTCCAGAAGCAGCGGCCATGTTAATCAAGAGGGGGGTGATAAAAATGAATAAGAAATGATGTCCAGATCACGAGCTGAAGACTTGCATTATAAGTAGTAGCTATTAAGAGCTTAGCCCGCTAGAAGTGTGCCCCACGTGACCTACAACCCCGTA
>PNEN01000499.1:84493-204342 GCA_002933655.1 Cercospora berteroae | reverse complement strand
CGCGATTCTGCATTTTCAAAATCTCAGATTTTGGCCTGATTTGGCCTGTCCAGAATGCCTATCTGTCCGGCTTGCTTATCAAACACGTTAAGCGTTCCGACCAGGTGCGACCATGCAATCAGCCTTGATGACAATGGCAAGTAGCAAAAGTCACCGCGAAGTAAAAACAGGACTGGCATCGAGCTATCCAACAAGGAACCCACAACCACTTCTTCGTCGTACTGAACCGATGTTATGGACCCTCACTCGGTCACTCCGGTGGACACGATCCAACTACGAATGCACCAGGGGCAGGGGCAGCAGCAGCGATTGTCAGCTAGGCCGAGAGACTTCTTTTGCTTCTCGCTATGGCACTCCAAAGGCCTGATTTACCGCAGTGGTCTCCACTCACTGGAATAGATATGACCTGACCTGACCGGCCATTGAGCACCCCAACATCGACACTCTCCATTCATGCGACCGAAGCGACCAGATTCCCAATTCAGGCCTTCATCTACTCGCCCGCCACATCCGATTCGTACTGCGACATCTTAGTCTCGAAATCACCTCCAAAACGACCGTGCTTTGTCAAGCCATCGTCCTTGATGTCCAGCCACCATGCCTTTTGACTGGTGAAAATATGGGTGGACAACCGCAAAGCCTCCCTCGCTGCTGGCGTCAAGGATTCTTCATCCACAGCTCCCAGAGCCAGAGCAGTGACATCCATCTCAATCTTGTAGCGCATTGCTAGTGGCGTATTGCAGGTCGCACAATATGCTCGTTCTCCAACCTTGGAAAATCGAATGAAGACGATGCCGCCCATGTCGTCTTTCGGAAGACCTTCATATTGCAGAGCTTCTTTGTGATCGAAGAATCTCACTGAGCTGGCATTTACATCGACATAGGCCTGGTACGGGCCGCCAGAGACTTTCCTGCAGCTGTGCGAAGAAGTGGAGGGTTAGCACTTCGTCACTTTGTGGGCAGTCCAACAATCGGATCTAGCCAAGCAAAACTTGGTAACAAGTATGCAGTGCTGGCAGGAGAAGACTTACGTGACGCAGTGACAGGCGGTTATGCTGCGAGAGCTAGGAAGTCCAGAGCATTGGTATGAGATTCTTGCGCAGGCACAGCTGCCTTTAAACTCGACCGTTTCTTGAGATTGGGCACTCGGTTTTTCTGGTTCTGCCATGTTCTTGTCTAATACTTATCGATGGAGAATGACCTTGAGTAAGTGAAGACAACGTCTAGATGTGTTTGTCAGCAATCAGTGACCTCAGGAGCGGCTCCAACCTCGTGCCCCGCCAGGCCTTGGCTTGTAGCATCTTGCATCATTTCGCGATGTTGCAGAAACGCTTTGGTACTTTCAGTGAAAGCCTGATCATTGAAGAACATGAATATTTAAGTATGGAGTATACTCAAAATTCGAGGTCGTATGCCAAAGTATGATCACAAATCTTCTCCCGAACGTGATGGACCTTTAGGTGTGCAGGATGCTGAGCATAAATGGCCACATCTTCTGGCTTCTCCAACGTCGACACGAGGCCAAGGTCATATCCAAGAGCACGATGAGCCGTCGAAGCTAGTGGAGGGCCGAAGTCAAATTTGACGAGTCCTGTTTATGCGACATCAGCAGTTTGTTGTTGCGCAAGGATCAGAGGTGGCGACTGACCTGGCACCTGCCCAACCTGGAAAACCTAATAAGCGGGTGCGATGAACAAGTTCGTACTCTCCTACGACTCACCATTGCCCGTCCTGCGGCTTCTAGTTCCGCAATCTGCTCCTGGGTGACGCCAGGCTTCAACTTGAAGAGCACTGCGGCGATGCCGGTAAGCGGGGACGTGCAATAGATCGAGGGCGCTGTCTACTCACCAATGTGGTATACCCCCATGATTGGAGTCCGGCTGCTTGAATAATCAATCTAAGAAGGAACAACTGCCGCGTCGGTACGTTGCAGTCGACAGGAGCAAAAGTGTATCTACAGTATATGGACACGGTCTCGGTTGAAAGATCAAGCGGCAAGCCGACATCGCTTCTTGGCTCAGCACCTCACTCCAACTTGCGGAGTCCTTCTCCGACACATCGATTCCGTCCGCTGGGCCACCAGGGTACCCGTGCTGCTTGATTGACTTCCCTCGAACGGAACGTCGCAAGCCGGACATCCAGCAATGGCAGACGATGCCCTTCGGCCAAGGTCTCTGAGGTGTTCATGGCACGCGAGTGGACCTACGGTGCTGCTAGCCCCGCTCCATCTTCTAGAATGCGTCAAGGCTATGGGACCCCGCAATCTTGAAGGTACAGGATTCGTCAATTCCGCATGGCAATGTAGATGCAACTCCATTTAACCTCGACACGGGGGAGCAAGGACCACTTCTACCAAGCGCATCGGTCTACATCCCAGTCAAAAAACGCCGCACAGACGAGCATTTAACAGAAGATGGCATGGAACCTTCCCCTTGGGACAGACTTCCTTCCAGACTTCTTCACCAGTTCAACACCTGCTGGCATGGACGCCATCGGTACTTGCCTGCAAGGTCAGAGCGCTGTACTTGGTGCTCTGCCTGCAGCATTCGCCAACGTCAACGCGGTGTTCCTGAATCACAACCTAGCAGTCATTCCTGGCGATTGGCAATCTGGCCCGATCCGTAGGCTTACGAGAACAATGCTTTCCGTACACACTTTACTGATACTGACCAGAAAGTGCGTTCTATGACATCCAAGCCGAAGAGCCATGCTTGGCAACCGTACTCGAACAGATCAAAGCGGCAGACTTCATCGCCTACGATCACGATTTCTTCGATGTGATCGGGTCAAAGGCAAAAATCGAAAAGATCCAAACGTTCCCACCTGATTTGAAGCATGTCCACGAAGCGCCAGTCTACCTGCCAGAGTCCAATGAGCTGCTATACAGCGACACGTCACTCACAGGTCTTCTCTTCGCGATCAACATCGACACGCATGCAGTTCGGCAGATCAATCTAGAGCCGGCGCTACAGAACGTGAATGGAGGCACGAGACACAAAGGCCGAGTCCACGTAACGACGAACGGCGGCAGCGTACGCGGAATCTTCGAAGTAAATGTCACGACAGGGCGAGCGGAAGCGATTGTGAATCACTATCGCGGACGACATCTGAATAGCCCAAATGATCTCATCTTTGACTCCAAGGGAAATATGTACTTCACGGATCCGGACTATGGCGTTGATAGTAAATGGCCAGGTGTGCAGCCTTCAGAGCTGCCAAACTCGGTATACCGCGTAGATGCAAAGACGAGATCTGTTCAATCGCTTACAGTCGGCGTTGTCACCAAGCCCAACGGCCTGGCACTTTCTGCGGACGAAAGCATACTCTACATCGCAGACTCAAACACAACAAGCGAGGTACTCAAAAGCGAGCGAGGCGTGTGGGCGTTCGATAATCGACCCAAAGGGCTTCTGGAAAATCCTAGATTGGTGTATCTCGTCGAAGGGGGGTGGCCAGACGGACTTCGTATCACAAAAAATGGCTTGCTCTTCTCAGCTGTCTATGGTGGCGTGGATGTCGTTGATCCGACCACCGGCTCTCTGCTTGGCAAGATCAATACGCCTGACGATATTGTTTTCAATTTGGAACCAGCGCGTGGCAAGGGTCAATGGTTGTTGACTGGACAGAATCATATTTATAAGGTGACTATCAAGGAGCAGCCTTTGAAGGAAAGATAGTTGAATGTATTCGAGTTGGGCTTTCTCTCCAAATTGTTGCTTCAGGCAGTAGTCATCTTAGTAATGCCTTGGTCTAGTAACCTGCCGGTTTCGCAGTAGAGGTCTCACCATAAGAGGCCCCAACAGTGGTCGTAGTGATATACTCATTGATAGGCGCCGTCTGATTCGGTAAGAACGGAGCCTGTGTGTTGAGCGACGGCAATGGTGCAGTCGTGTTCTGGCACACGCAGCCTTGTGCGAGTGATACGATACTTGTCGCAGGTGGGCCATTGTAGCACCACGTACTTGTGGTGAATCCGCCGACAGTAGTGCTGGGTGCTTCCGATGCTGGTAGGAACTGAGCCTTTACAAGCACGGGAATTACACCACCTGTCGCAAGTCGAAAGCGCTGATGACCAATGACATCGAGGATTGTCGTAATAGTACCACTGTGCGATGTGAATGAAATCCAAGTGTGGTCATCGTTGGTGAAGACGTCGTCCAGCAAAGTGAGCATACGCTTCTCGTGAGCGCTGTCTGATTCCGCGGTAACGCCGTTCCAGAGCTCGTCGTACTCATTGAATTCGTCTTCGAGCACAAAATCAGGATATGTCTCAGTGATGTAAGTCGCATTACCTCTGTGGTCGCAGGTGTGGATCGAAATGCCTTCGCGAAGCAGCTCCTTGACAACAGGCTGGAAAGGATAGTACACGGGGAGATCCAGGCCGGATCCGAAGGTTGTATTCGCGGTCGCCAGGCACCTTTTCAGCGGCGACGTGTAGTAGCTCTGGGGGCGCGGGATCTTCTCGACTGCGATTCTGTCCTTCCAATAGTTGTTCGCAATCTCGGCCTGCAAAATGCCAACTTCGGTGAGCTCAGCATCCTCCCTTTGCAAGATCAGAAAGCGCCTCAGAAGAGTAGGACTGGAGACATTTGCTTGTTCTTACCAGTAAAGACTGCCATTGCCTGTGAGTTGGGCCCAATAACAGTTCCACGCAGGCGTACCAAACGTGCTCTCTGCCAAATTATGGAAACCCTCGCCATGACGGCCCATGAAGATCACTTTGTACGCGGTGTTTGTATCAGCTGCGGCATTCAAGGCGTTGACCTCTCGCTCAAACTTCTGCCACTGCGTGAGATTCGCAGTGAGACCCTCAGTCGAATCATAGGTGCGGTTGATGAGGCCAAAGTTGTTCAGAGTCTGGATCGCGTTAGGATAGATATGTGTTGTGAGTTGGTCTTCTCACATACGTAATTGAAGGTCGAGGCATTGGTGCTAGGTTCGTCTTGTAGAAAGTACCCTGTCACTGTAGTGTAGTTGATGTAGCCATTACCTGACACCTGCAAAGATGCTGCGGATGCGAGCGATGCCATTGCGGCAATCATGTTGATGGCTGGAATCATGATGGAAGGTGCAATGTCTCGTTGCCGAGCGTGGAACAATCTGCCATGTTTCGCGGCGGACAGAGAATATATGCATCCTCAGTATCGGCTCGGCACAAGACCGTATCACAGCACATCTCGCTTGAATGCTGCATAGTGGATGATCTGCCGATAGAGCTTTTCAAGACGGACATGCTTCCAATTAAGCTTCCAAGACACAGCACGTGAACTCAAATGTGGAGCCGATTCCGAGAGCGCTTGGCTGCTCGTGTGAGCACGCTCACACCGCATGGTGATCTGTTCCCAACAGTCCCGGTCGTTGAGAGCTAAACTACAAGCTGACTCCATTAACTTTGCCAGCACTGATGATGTATCTTCCATTACTATCACGCAACGACATGTCTGAAATGGAAGCACCGCGATCTACCGCAGCACGACGAATGCTAGGAGTGGGAGAATTGCTCGAAAATGTCCTGCTCTTCGTCGATGAGGCTGATGTATTACGCTGCCGCCGTGTAAATCGGAAGTTCTTCGAAGTCGTCACCTATTCCATAACACTTCGACGAATGCTATACCTTGATGTGGACGATGAAAGCGATGACAGGAGCATCAACCCATTAGCGCCAACTTGGTTCCATCACAAAAAGACTGGCTATCGGAGCAGTACCATCGCCGCCCGCATCGATCTGGTAGATCTTTGGGCTCAAGCGCAAGCCGAAGTCAAGCCCCTGTGGCATAAAATGTTCATTTCAAAATCGAAGACGAAGACTTGTGTGATACCTGTCGGATCTCACACGACTGTGTTCTATCGACGAAGCTACCCAGATGGCATGACTTTCGATGATCTCCTCTCGGCACTGATCGCCGCTTTCGAGATCAGGAAAGGCCGGCGCTCGAGTCGGGAGAGGCTTGAAGAGCTCTCGTACGACAATTCCGTCCTCATATACTGGACTTAAGGCTTCGTTGGATCGCGAATTCCATCTTGGCAGTCAAGCGAGTGCAAACCTGAACAATCAAGCCCCGTCAAGCATACGCCAGCCAAGCCCGACTTGTGGATAGGTTGGTGGCGCATCAGGCTGTTCGCGAAGAACAATATATCTTAGCGATTCTCCGCTTTGCGACGACTCAATTCTTCAAGCTGAGCCATGTTATGCGTTGCATTGAGCGTATTCATGTAATGCTGCACGCGCGCCGATATGTTGGGCTTCAAGCTGGCCTTGTCTGCGCATGGGGAAGGGTCAAGGGTAAAGCATGAAGTAGAGCGTCAGCAAGCAGGCGGAAATACCCAAGCGTCATAGGTTTTTATCTCTAAATACAATCTCATGTCAGCATGTAGCCCGATTCTGCTCCATCCAATCTTCCAACAGCTTTCCGACTTGCTTGAACGAGACCGGCTTCGTCATGTACACATTCATCCCGCTTTCGAATGCTTCTTTTTGATCACTTCCCTTTGCATTTCCCGTGAGCGCAATTATGAGTGCAGGTTTCGAGGTACGTTCAGTTCCATTCGACCGCCCTTGTTCGGCTTCGAACCGTCTGATCTGTCGGGCAGACTCGTTGCCGTCCATGACTGGCATCGAGAGATCCATGAAAACGATATCGGGTAGGAAGCTCTTGTAAACCTCAAAGGCTTGCAGTCCATTCTCCGCCGTTCTCGCCATTGTAGCATCGTAGCCAATCTTGGAGACATATGTGTGCAGGAGCTGTAGATTCAGTCGATTGTCGTCCACGAGTAGCAGTCGCGGCCTTCGAGTTTGTGTTTCTGCTTGCCTCTCTGACGAAGCTTCACCCTCAACAGCCCTAGCTTCTTGCGACGAGGTGGCACCCACTACTGCAGCTAGCTCAGAAGCCATGGCCGGTGACTTCTGCTCAGTGCTGGGATTCGCCGCAAAACCATACCCTGGCTCTCCGGATTGCTCGCCACCACCCTTGTCAAGTTGCAGTGAGAAGGTACTTTCAGGTCGAGGACTAGATTTTGGCGGAAACGGAAATCCTCCATCTTCACTAGCACTAATCTCTTTGTAGTGCTCGCTTGGAGTTTGTGGTGTGACGCGAGACAAGCGGTCTCGAGCCGGTGCGGGATCTGCTTTCGGTATGCCCCCAATTTTGCCTTGGACGCTCGAGCGGCGCGCGGTGCTTTGCGGAGATAAAGTTTGAGGGAAATGTCGAGTGTGCGAAGACTGCAGCGGTGCGCGCGATACGGACTGAACATCAAGCTTCTCCTTTGCGGCGGGAGACTTCGTTAACTTGTCAAGGGCTCTGGAGATTGCGCGGGCCAGCTTGTAGGGGCCGAACGGTTTACAGATCAGCTCGACGTGTCGGCATGTAATGTCCTTCGTCAAGATCGCTTGCCTAGAAGGGCTGGCGCATAAGATTATGGTACTCTGTAACGATAGCGTATCCAAGTAATCTGGCCGACGCGCGAGTAGAGTTGGAAGATGAATCTCGTCGACGATCAGCAGTTTTGCCGGACAATCAAAATTCCAAGTCTGCAGAGTGGGAAATCCGAGCCAGCCGGTGAGGTATTGAACCAGGGCAGAATGTACTTGCGCAGCGCCTTGCGTCTGGGCAAAACTATCATGTTCCAAAGCGGGCTCATAAATTGCGGCTTGAGGGGGGTCTCGCAAAGCCTGAAGAGCGAGCACGCTGGGATCCTTTTGCCGAGACTGAGGGCTTATGAGGGTGAACTCCGAAGTGCTTGGTGTTGTCGCCGTTCTGGGTGCATATGCTGGGCTGCAGCTCGCCGTCCTCGGTGCCTTTACTGGCAAAGTGACCAACACGATCGTGCCAACATTCACAATAGATTTAATGTCGATCTGACCGGAGAGTGCGTTGACAATGGAACGGACGATGCTGAGACCTAGCCCGGCACCGGCTGCCTTCGCGTTTTCCTGTGAGAATGGCGTGAAAATCTTGCTCCGCAGATACCCTGGAGAAATTCCCTGCCCAGTGTCGGTGACTTTAATCTGAATGGCTGTTGGTGTCTTGTCGGCAAACTTGACAGTTGACGTCTGCTCACCAGCGACCTGCATTCTTCGTAGTGAGATCGTGATGACTCCGTGTCTCGTGTATTTCAGAGAATTCGAGAGCAGATTCATGACAATTCGTCTGATCGCGCCGGGTTGTGTCGAGAATGACCACTCAGCGGGTGGAGCTATGTCGAGGACAATCTCGACTTCAGGTCGATCGGCCTGCAGAATCCTTCGCATTGAGGGATGGATCCCTAACGATGGAAACGCAGTTATGAGGTTGCTAACGGGATCGTCGAAGCCAAGGTTTGTTCGTACTTTCGCCAAATGGCCGACCGCTAGTCCATCGACGACTTCTTCCGTAATCCGCGCAACATCGCAATATTGATCTGTCGCAAAAAGCGGCTCGTTCCGTATGTTGCTTGAAGTCGGCATGCTCTCGCTCCTGTCCAGACAAGCCTGCGAGGAGCAATCTGATTCTATCGAGCCCTTCCTCTTCAACGTGTTGACTTTGCTGTAGTCCAGGACCATTGCAACGGTGTCCAGAAGAGTGTGAGCACATGCGTCCATGGTGTTGATGCAAGAAGTCTGGAACTGATCAAGCTCTGTGTCCTGCAGGAATTCCACGGATGCCAGAATGCCGTGGAGGGGGCTGCGAAGTTCGCTAGATATCGAAGATTAGCATGTAGCGAGCGAAAACGGAGAAATCGATAGCGATGGTCAAAATTCGTCCTGGAGTGGCGATGCACCATACATGGCCACCCATGAATGCACTTACTGCGATACAGAGCCGATGAAGTCACTTTTCTGCTGATCCGCGAAGACCGTGGCCAGGCGGACAATCTCAGCCTTGATGGCATTCGTAAAGGACAGCATTTGGAGGTAGTCCATTTCGTAAGAGAAAACACGATAGCGTGGGTTCGTAAAAGCGAAGCACGAAGTCCATCGATTGAGATTGGCATGGAACATGGGCACAAAAATGACCTGTTTCGCATGAGGAAATTGGCGTCGGAGTAGCACAAGCTCGAATAGCCTGCTCGATAGACGTCCACCAACTGGGCGACCTTCGTAATCGAACAATGATGTGCCAACGTGATCTGGAATGTTGTATAGCTTGCCGCGTGGGTGCCTTTTGCACATTCTCTGCAGTTCAGGCGGCGTCAAGGTGATCACAAAGTATGGATCTGCTCTACCAAAGTTCTGGGGTGGTCCATCATTGTTACTTACGGAGGCTGCGGCCAGGACGACTCGTTCTTGCATATTGCCACTGTATGCGGGAGCCGAGCGATCGACCGAAGTGGTGCGGCTCCTAGACGACTGGACAGGGCTTGCAGTGGGGCGCACGCCTCCTGGTGATGGGATTTGGTCGTAGTCGGATGAGACTCGTCGATTGATGGCATCCGTGCTGTCGGCAAGCGCATTGGTATCGAGTAGGACGACTCCTCCGCAACCAGAATCGGACAGGTCGAGAGCTTGACGAAGAAGGTAAGCTGCACGGTCAAACGTGCGCTGGTGGTCTGCCTCAGTCACATTCTTTTTTGCTTCTCCTGGTATTGGACCGCTGCGACCACGCGGCGTGCCTGGACTTGCTGGTGGAACTTCCAAAAAACCGTTCCGGTCGTGTAGAGGCGTGGATGATCGACTGGCTCCCGGAGTTCCGGTGTCTCGAGTCGTCTCGTCATCCAATTGTGCGATGTCTCCCGACGCTTCTGATCTCGGCCGGTCTTGACTGCCGATGTCTGCATCATCCGCTGGGCTTTGTCCGTCCGAAGGACCAATTGCTGGGTCCCAGGCAGTGTCGGAAAGGTGGCTGTAGTCGTCTGTGGAGATTGTGGGAGTCAGTGGGTGGGAGTCGTTGTTGGCGCGCAGACTGTCGGTTCGTCCACTAGGAGATTCAAGGTGCTTTCGAGGATTCATGTGCCGCGATCTAAAGCGATGCTCTGGACTAATGAAGTCTGCCATACACATGTTCATGTAGATGGCGCGCTGCTTCTCATGGGCCTCTCTGACAGTTTTCATGTGCACCATGATATTGTGGGCAATGGTGTAGAGCACTGCACGAGTCATCAGTATTAGTTTCATCTGCAACGGGCGGGCGGCATGCCTTTCAATCGGGTCAAACTGGTCGAATCTCGGGGTCGGTTGTCTAGGAGAAAGAGGGCACCGATGTTGATCTCATTCTCGGTGCGCAATGGAAGTCCGCAATAGTATCGGAAGTATGGAGCAGAGGTCACGAATTGGTTGTCTTTCCAACGTGGATCCTTGGTCAAGTCGAGAACCTCATAATGCGCTGGTATGTCTTGGCCGTCAACGCTGCGAGGCTCTTGCGCAAGAGTCCATTCGACCAGACCACCCTTCTTCGGCATACTGATGCTGCCATACTACAGACCATCGTCCACGTCTTCAGAGCGGCTGGTGTCCTCAAGATCGAGTGACTTCGTCGATTCTGCCACGAAGTAGCTCTTGTTCTTGTCCACCAGGCCGATCATAGCACGTTGTACGTCGAGCCTGAGGGCTGCAAGTTGAGCATGTGCTTGCAGTACTGTGTTGGGGTATGGGAGGAAGACGGCCTCATCCGCGGCTTCTTTGGGAGGGCGATAGTGACTGTGGGAAGAGACGCATCAGTAGAGGAAGAGAAGTCAACGCTGGACGCGCGCACTGGAAAAGCTCGCGGGCTCGCTCTTCGCCCACTTCGTCCGGCTCCACAAAGTCGTCGCCAATGTCCTCGAATGGATGGCGGCTCATGGCGGCTGCCTGCCGTTGCTGGCCTCGGAGACTTGGTGCACTGGGCGACTATCACAGCGGAGGGCGAGATTGACAGCGAAATCTTCGCGGAGAGAGTGCCAGGTAGTCATGCAATAATATAGGCGTGTCGGCGAGGGGACAAGTGCTCGGAGTGATGGGAGTCGGTTTTGCACAGGTGCAAAGCTGTCTCCACCGGCCACAGCTAGTCTGTAGCTCCTGTATTTGCTGTGAAGGCGAATGCGACTGCTGTACGGAGCACGTTCGACTTCTCTCCTTCGGGCCGAAACATGATTGCCAGCTAGAGAGCAAGTCCGAGGGGCAGCTCTTGTCAACCGCGTCTGCTCCGTGGCTCCGGGCAGGGCACTTGTTCTCAAAGATGTCATCGAATTCGATGGGCGGTGGCGCTGTACCCGATCTCTGCTCACATGGAACGGACGTTCGGCCTCACCTCATGACCGGCGGGCGTGCCTCCTTGTTCCACTTGACTCTGCTGCACAGCCATTCCACTGCTTCTCTGACTCCCGTCCCTGTCAGAGCGCTGAGCGGCAACACTCGGCTGTCTCTCACATTCTGTCCCTTTTCTCCCTCGAAGACCTTCTTGACCAGTCCTTCCTTGATGCGCACCACCTCCACGCAGTCCTCTCGGTCCTGTTTATTTGCCAGCACGAGAATCGGTACTCCCTCCGTCATGTCGTTCTGCAGCACGTCCTCCAACACCAATCTGCACTCATCCAATCTTCCCGCGTCCAGGCCCGCCGACGCTTCGGACAGGCGCGTGAGATCGGCATCTCCAACGTCGGTGCTGTCGATAACGAAGACAATGGCGTGGCAGCTGCTGTAGTACGACTGCCACAGTCCTCGCAGCGTGTGCTGGCCGCCAACGTCCCATATTTTCAAGTACATCTCGGGGAGGTCCACGAGGCTGACATTTTGGCCGACGGTGGGCACCGTGTTGAGCTTCGCGTCGTAGGCGGCATTGTAGATGCTCTTGATCTGCTCGAGCAACGTGGTCTTGCCGGCATTATCGAGCCCGAGCAGGAGGATGGAGTATTCCTCCTTACTGGTCGCGTGCAAGTAGAGCGACTTGACGAGATGATACATCTCTGCTACCGAGTGGGCGGACGAGTGGGCGGGCTACTATTGCGCATGCTGGACTACATTCCCGAGCGAGGAGGAGGGCACATTCGGCGCGGGCGTTTGCACGCGCATGATTCTCGCGCTGACACGCAGCAGCAGGCGTGCAGCATTGGCATTGGCCGAACCCCGGGCGCCAGCCAGCAGCCAGCTTTGGCAGTCACGGGATCCCCACTTTGCCAAGGCGCGCACCTACGGGATTTGAGGCTGGTCCTTCTACTACACACTGCTTCTGCCGCTGACCACTCCGTTCATCGTACAATCCGCAGCAAAGATGGCACCCGCAGCAACCGGAGGCAAGAAGCAAAAGAAGAAGTGGTCCAAGGGAAAGGGTGCGTGAAACTGTCCTCCCGCCCGCGACAGCGCCCCCGTCGACACCAACTGCGCCCGTCGAAGAATGCGCTTGCTAACTCGCCTCGCTGCACAGTCAAGGACAAGGCCAACCACGCCGTCATCTTCGACAAGAACACCACCGAGAAGCTCAACAAGGATGTTCAGTCGTACCGCCTCATCACCGTTGCCGTCCTCGTCGACAGATTAAAGATCAACGGATCGCTCGCCCGCCAGGCCCTGAAGGATCTTGAGGAGCGTGGTGTCATCAAGCAGGTTGTCGGTCACAGCGCGTGCAAGATCTACAGTGAGTAGCGCCCCCGGAAACGAGACGATGGCAGAGAGATGGACAACCGACTCCCGAGATCGCTCGAGCCCGGAATACCATGATACACCAGAAGGAAGGCTAACGATACACAGCACGCGAGGTCGGCGGTGGCGAGTAAGCGGTTCGGAGTTGCGATGCATGCACCATCAATGATGATGTTCTCTACGGCGCACGGAAGGGTATTTCCATATCGAGGGCAGGCACAGGAAGCGGACATGCGAAATTCTTGATCGCATCAGCTTCGGCCCAAAGAGGCCGAGCACACAGAGTGCTTTATAGCTCCGCCTAGACAGCAGCAACGAAACGAAGAAACTTGATCGCCACGATACAATGAGTCTTCTGGGTCCAATAGGAGATTTCACTAATTTTCCTGAGGAAGACGTCAGCAAGCACAGGCTGCACAGCGGATTTTGTGATTGCGGGGCTAGCCGATTAATGGCTATTGACGACTGCATAGTGCACTACCAGGCCACGCTCAACGATCACAACGCTTCCACCGAGACCTCGATTACGACTCGTCTGCACTGCAGCCCTCCCACTCGTCCTCGTCTTCAGTGGGCTCCCGCTCCTGTGCTCCCGTCACTACGGGATCAGACCCACCAGCCTGCTCCGGCGAAGCATCATCCCTGACAAAGCCCGCGACGAAGAAGCCCATCGTGCCGTCTTCCCCGCCCTTGTCACATCGAATACACGCGTCTGCCAGGACTGTCAGATCCGTGATCTTGTTCGAATCAACCAGGCTCTGCATGGCGTCAACCTTGCCCCGTTTGTGCCATCGCTTCATGCCATCGACCTGTTCCTCCCGCTTCAACACGCGCCAGCCGCGTGCAACAGCAATATTCGACTGAAGCGCCTTGAGCACGACTTGTTCGTTCTCCTCGTCATGTAGAGAGCAGGTCGAGTACGTGATCCTTCTGGCGTTCGGAAAAGACATGGCATGTTTGACAATTTTGAGCTGGAAACCAGAGAGATTTTCCAGTCGCTTTTGAAGCTTCTCCTTGTCTTGCTCGGTTTCTGGTGTCTCCTCGAGGACGGCCACTTCCTCCTCAGTTTCGCTTTTGGTCTCCGCCTGTTTGTTCGCCCCCCTCTTCCGCTTCTTCCCTCTTGCAGCAGGATCCTCTGTAACAGCCGAGGGTAAGTGAACTGTCACAGTAGCCTCATCACGCCCAAAAATGCCGCTGCCAGAACAGCTTGGATCGAGGATCAGGCCCGTGACATTTGCAAGCTGTTGCTGTTTGGGGACAAGCCTTGTGAAGTCTTGCTTGGCCTTCAATGTAACAATCTTTCCAGCTCCTGCCATTTTCACCATCTTCTGTAAAGTCTTGCTGCGCCCCTCATCGCGCTCGCATGCAAAGACATTGTGATTCTCGCCAACGATGGCAGCGACATGCGTTGTCTTGTTGCCGGGAGCAGCACATGCGTCAATTATATCGCCTCCTTGAGACGTTGGGTCCAGGAGGTACGCTGGAAAGCATGATGCTTTTTCCTGCAATATAAGCTTCCCAGCGCGGTATGCTTTGAAGGTAGTTGGTTCCTCTGGGCTCGCAATGGCCACAAGGTCAGGAATATGTTGGTCTACGTGAACAAGTCGACTTCCGGCAAGTGCGTGAATGATCTCCTTCAAGGTCTTGACTTCAGTGAAATTCGAGAAAGTGCCCTGTTTCAGCTCCTCGTCCAAGGTAGTCTTGAGTGTATTGATGCGTATCCAACGTGGATGTCGGGTCACGGGTTGGCCATCTGCAGAGGGCTGGGCATCTCTGATCGCCCGTGCGTCGATATCCTTTCTCAGATCGTCCAGTGATCCAAAGCCACGTCGCAATCGTGCTTTAGTCAGTTCTGCCGAAAGTCGGACTTTGTGGCGACTTATGGATGTGTTCAAGCCATGGGACGCAGGAAGTGCGATGCCCTTCTTCGCTAGGAAGAGGTCATGAACGAGAAGGAGGGCCAGAGTCGGTGTCAGCTGCAATCAGGTTAGTACGAAGCTCAGTCTCAGCGCATGATGGACTTCACGAACATTCTTCTCGACTCCGAGCACGCCGCTCTTTTCAAGCACTTCTGACAGGACTTGGCTCCATTTTGCAGTCTCTGTCGTCAGAGCGAAGAGCGCTTTCGGGTCACTTTTCCAGGTCTTTTTGCCGAAGACGAGCGACTTCAATGAGCCTCCTTGCTTCTGTGCAGATGTCAGGATCTCTGCTGCTTCATGATACAGGGACATGTTGATGGAGAGTTGGACTTTTTGGGCAGAAAATGGAGGCTAAACTTAAGTTGGCCTGAGTAGGAAAACTCGATTTCGTAAGTCGCGACCAAAGCTCGCAGTTACTCCCAGAACAACTGCATGTCAATTCATCATCCATCGAACGGCCTCGTAAAGCACTATAGAAGTGCTTGATCAAATATGTGATTAGGCGCGTGTGAAAGTGTAACGATAACAGCAGAGCTTCCATTGTGACCTCGCGTCGAGACCCGAGGATTTGTTCTCGTGCCGAGCTCGGCCCAATGTCGACATGACAGCAACGAGTGAGCAACACTTCATCATGCATGAGCATTTTTAGCGAATGCGACTCGTGATTCCAGACCGCTCACCAGGCTGATTGTGCTTTCACATTCGTCACAGAACCAAAGCAGCAGCAGCGACTATTACCGGCACTTACCACATCAGCAATAGCAAGCCGCCATGCATATTCTAGTGAGTTTCGCCCCTCCGTACGACTTGCAATAGGAACAATTGCTGATTCGGATGGACTAGGTAACAAACGATGATGGGCCTCCATCTACAACTTCCTCCCCTTACATCCTGCCTTTCGTACAAGCTCTTGAATCAGCAGGCCACACCGTGTCAGTCATCGTTCCGGACACGCAAAGATCCTGGATCGGCAAAGCTCATATAGTCGGCCAAGATGTTCGTGCCACATACTACTGGCCTCCATCACAAGTACCGGATGAACACCGTAACCCCTCGACGTCTGGGGGAGACAATGGCTCGTCATCTCACGATGACGGGACATATCCTTGGGTGCTAGTCAACAGTACTCCAGCTGGTTGTGCCCAGCTGGGACTGAGCCAGTTCTTCAATGACAGAGGCCCCATCGATCTCGTCATCTCAGGCCCCAACTATGGCCGAAACACAACTGCCGTCTTTGCTCTTTCGTCCGGAACGCTTGGAGCAGCACTGGAAGCATCTGTGTGTGGCTACAAAGGTGGGGCCCTGCGCTTCTCAGAATTGGAATTCGGATTGAATAGACAGCTGACTTTTGAATCTTTCAATTAGCAATCGCGCTCTCATTCGCCTTCTTCGACCGCCTCAACGAACCCACAATCGTCGCCGAATCATGCAGACAGGGCGTCCGAGTAGCCGAGTACCTCTACAAAAACGCCTCATGGGATCCAGCTCAGCTCTATTCCGTCAATGTACCAGTCAAGAAAGGATGTTCCGAAGCACCAGTACGCTGGACAAGAATGCTTCAAAACCAATGGAAACGTGGCGCCTGTTTCCAGGAACTGGACTCTGACTCCACAGTAGACGATCCAGCTTCAGAAGAGGCTAAACTGAGGCAGCAAGAGTCCAGCGGGAACGATAACCGAGAGCCGAATGGAAGTGCAACCTCACAGGATAAGTGGAAGCACAGGCACTTCAAGTGGGCGCCCAGGTTCACTGATGTTTATGAGAGTGTTGAGAAGAACGGTCCGGGTTCCGATGGGTGGGCGGTGAAAGAAGGGGAGACTTCGATCACTGCATTGAAGGCAAATTTCATGCATGCTGAGGGCTTCGAAGGTGAGGTGAAGCTGTGATGCTGATGAGAAAGGCTGAAGCTTTTGCCTGCACTACATAAATCATTCGACATGGGTATCATCCAAACATAGATCTCTTTCTGCGGACCAAAATTCTCTCACACATCTTGTTCCTGCACGTTTCCAAATCTCCTCGAGAGCATCTCATTTATCTCAGTGCTTGTTCTCGGACCATCGGCGATCATCGTGAGACCAGGCTCCGTTCCCGTACGTTTGGGCTTGGCAAAGCCTTCTTCCAGGCTGGTCTCCATTGTTCTCGGTCGGCTCAGTAACTGCTCAACTTCCATCTCCCGTCTTTCCTGCTCAGCAGCCGCCTCTTGAAGCTCCAAGCTAGTCTTCTTAGTCCCATGATTCCAGCCCTGCTGCAGCCATGGCGCACTAGCCTCTTCGAAACGCTTTCGCACTTCCAGATCCTGCTCTAGCGTTTGGAAAGTCTCCACGTCTGTAGGCATAAATGCGCATTTGACAGCTCGAATGCCAATCTCCATGATTGAGACTGCGACAACGCTAATGATCAAGGCCATCCACCACATGCCTTCCCGTCCAAAGCGTGAGAATAGACCATCCCGAACACTGTACTTGAGGCTAGGAGCGTACACAGCGCTCAAGATGATATTCCAGAGGAACCAGCCTCCAACGGATAGGAAGACGGCAAGGAATGCCATGACCGACTTATACCGCTGCTCGATGACCTGGAGCTTGATAGCGATGATGATCACGCAGGCTGTAAAACTCATGGAGCCAAGGCCAAAGACATCGTTCGAAGAGGAGAAGATCGCATCTCCGTAAAGACCCCATACCGAGAAGAAAACGATCATGGCACCGGCAACGGCAGTGAACATCCATCCCGTGAAGACCTTGATGTTGAAGCCTGCCGAGCGTTGTCCTTTCGTGTAGAGCTCCGGAACTGCTATGAGCGTAGATGCCCTCAGGTCTTGCTCGAATATGCCAAGAAAGATGATCGTCAAGCTTGTGAAGAGAGTATTGAACATGCTGAGGGACCATGACTCGTAGAGACTCGTTCCGCTGTAGCCAGAGTATCTCTGATACCTGTTAATGAAATGTCAGCACATTTCTCAATCACGTCGCTCGTACGGATTTGGTCGGCAGATAGTGCTTCTACGACAGCCGGACAGCATGTGTTCGGGACAAGGGGTATGATCGGCATTGCTTTACTTACAGGGCTTGCGTCAAGTAGAAGAGCATTTCCTTGTAGAACGTGCCTGTGTCGATATCAGCAGATGTCCTGATGTAGATGAAGGCATTCTGGAGGAACAAAAGTGTGTATCTCGACTTCCGCCGAAGCGCCACGTGCAATTCATGCCTTTTCCAGCGGAAGCGGCAGCGCTGTGATTGCTTGGGCGGAGATTGACCGAAACCTTTAGTACTTGAGAGCGCTTTGCTGGAAGGAAGCCGCGCAGGCTAGCTATTGCGAGAAAAATTGGAGAAGTCAAAACATGGAAATTGACTTACCAACAGTATACTTGCACGTCCGAATGTAGTTCCATCTCCCGTGAACAAGCAAGAGCTTGCAAATGTGAGCGAACCTCGAGACAGCGTAATCGGCTGTCCTTGCTGCTTGTAGGCCTTCCTTTCCAGTGATGCCAATGCCTACCGAGGCCTCTCTGATCATGGCGATGTCGTTAGCACCGTCTCCAATTGCCAGTGTCACGGTCCCTTTGATACGCTGTTTGATGGCTTTAACAAGGCCAGCCTTCTGGCTCGGTGAAGCTCGACAGCAGATGACTGAGTCGGTCAGGATGGCGAGGTCCAAGAACAGAGTGTGGAGAGCATCATCTGATTGGATCTGAGACAATGTGCCGCCGTCAATAACAACGACAGAGTGAGCGATATCGCCCCGATTGATATCAATGATGGCTGCAGCAATGCTGTGCTCGACGTCGCCTGCTTCAGAATCCAGAATTGTGACTGACGAGTAGTCCTTGATGAGTCTGCAGCTGTGGCCAATATTGATAGCAGTCTCACGCTTGTCGCCTGTGAGCATCCACATCTTAATGTTCGCCCTTCGCAGTCGATCAATCGTTTCCGGCACGCCTTGCTGTAGCTTATCTTCGATAGCAGTTGCACCGCCCAGCTCGAAGCCACACTCGATCATCTCACCAGCCTTTTCGATAAGTTCGGTTCGATTCACAAGCGATGTGGTCGCATCATGGTAGATCTTCTTCCAAGAACGATATTCTTCGTCAGACAGAAATCGATGACCGTAGAGCAGAGTGCGAAGGCCCTCCGTGGCGAAGTCGTTGATGTGTTGTAGGCAACGCTCGATGACCACAGCCTCGTCTGTCGCTGCAGCTTCGTCGATGGCTGTGTAGTTCTCAACCTCAGTTTGATGTGATCCACTTCGCTCTGCGATCGTAGTACGCGTCATGGACCGGCGGAAGTGTGAGCTTGCTCTGGGGGAGTCAGCCACATCATGTTCACGCTCACTCAACCAGCCGTCAACATTATCACGAATGGAGCTCAGATGCCCGATGCTTGCCCTTGCGACACTCCGTCTTGCAAGTGAGTTGCTTGTGCGTGGCATGTCGGTAACGCTGCCAGCTCGTTCAGCGATGCCGCTCTGTCTGCGGAGTGCTTCCTGTGCTTCCATGGATCTGCGCTGGACGGTGCGCTTTTCTATCTCTGCCAACTTTTGCTGAGCGAGGCTAGCCAGACGCAATCTCTTCATGATGACAGAATCAGCTCCCTTGCAGAGAACCACGATCCTGCCATCTGGCATGCGGATAATGACAGAAGCCCGCTTTCTTGCGCTGCTAAACTCGACAATGTCCAAGACCTCGTACTTCTCGAATACTGGTTGTGCATCACGACCGCCGGCTGATATCTTGAGAGTCAGGATAGCGGCATCACGATCGTAAGCGAGGTAGCCTAGCTCTTGTGCAGCCCGTACGAGCGCCAGCTCATCGGGCGAGGACGCCTGAAAGGTAATATTCCCATCGTCATCATCCCCTTCACCACGCTCTGGCAGACAGGTATGGCAAAGAGCGATAAAAAGGATGAAAAGCTTAGCTTTATAAGCGAATGCAGTGTTAGGCTGATGCTCAAGGTATCTTATGAGTTCCCGAGTATTGTGCTCCGTTGGAGTCAGCGCCGGAACAGCTGACGAGCGCCATTGCGTTACGGAAGAGCGGCTAAGGCGTGGTTGCGAGTCGCGACGCAGTGTACTAGGACGATTGGAGGCATGGCCAGCATCGTTAAGTAGCTCTTCACTGGCTGTCGACTTCCGCGGTCTTGAAACGGACCTTGATCCTCTTATCGGCCTCTTCCCTTTTTGTCTTCGTTTCTTGTGAAGCAATGGCTGCGACTGGCTTTCTGCGTTGTCGAGGTCCATGTCGTGAATGAAAGCACTGCCAGCTACACTCATTTTGCGGAATTTCATCACGTTCTCGGTCAAAGTGCCCGTCTTGTCTGAAAACACATAACCGACCTGACCTAATTCCTCATTTATGGTGCTTGTCCGGCTCTCAAACGGCGTGTTGGTCGCTGGGTCGTACATATCGACATCCGAGTTCATCAACACCATCTGTGATACTTTGATGATCTCCAAGCTGACATACAGCGATAACGGAATCAGGGTGTTGAACATGATAATGAAGCTTGTCAGGAGTGGACCGAAGCTGACGGGCGCCTCTGAGATATACCATGCTTTCTTCTCCGTACTGTTCTGCCAGACCTGATAGGCGATGGAATTGAAAAGTGACAAGAATAGGACGAAGAGCACCATCTAAAGGTATGTAAGCGGATAGTCACTGTCTCACGGGTGGTGGCTTGATAGGGCTTCCACCTATCACTTTACTCACGCCGATGACGATCTTGTTGACTAGTGATTGCAGATTTGGCGCCTTCACCCGGCTGTCCTTGTTTGCGTTCACTGCGATTGTGTGTAATTAGCATACATCCAAGGATAGAGACAAACGAACAACAACATTGTGAATGAATCACCCTCGCATTGCGATGCAAGCTGTCGGTGGAAGCTGGTGACCGCTCCTCTGATAGGAGGCCACAGCAATCGACGCCGAGCCTAGATCAGTGAGCAGAGACGCTACCCTCATTTCAGAGAAATGTCCATCTGTAGCCATGTCTCTCGGCAAGGCGTAGGTCACTTTTCTGAACGTAGTTACCCTCGTGACCTAGGGGGCCTCTGCGTCTTCAGAGAGAAGCGTGCATTCTGGTGATTGTTTTGGATGATATAGAATGAATGGGCGTGCGCAATGACCGCCGGAACGAATGCACTTACTGCGAATTTTACACTCTTCACCGGTATACACAACTAGTCCGATCATCGAAGGAGTATTGCGTAAGATGCTCCCACGATAGATGACCTCATTATTCGTTAGCGGCGAGGTCTTGCCATCAACCGTTAGCCTCCCTTCGAAGGCGTAGAGGTCCAGGTTTGGATCTTCTGCGACAATTTCCAGTTGAGACTGAGTAAGCGACTCAGCATTCTTCGCAAGTTCGACGGTAGCTGGGTTCGGTTGCTTCGCTTTCAAGTTGGTCTCTCCGTCCAGCGCCATCGTCTCCACGTAGGCTGTGTTGTTTGCGCCTTCGCTGGAGAGCACAACAAGATCAGCTGGTGCGGCGTCGTCACGTTCCAGCTTGATGATGTCGCCAACTTGCACAGAATGCCATTTGACTGTAGCCCAATGCGCAGGGCCATCGATCGGTACCGAATGGTCGCCATCATGCATGGAATTTCCCTTCTCTGCGACCACCGGCCTGTACACATGCAGTACTTCCGCTTCAGAATTGTTCTCAGCTTTGTCGAGTCGATGCCGGCGGAGGTCCTCGTAACCTTCTTTGGCCATACTGAGGGAGACGAAGAACAGGAGAGGCGCGATGGTGGTGTACGTTCCAGTAGTCGATAAGCCTGGTATCATTTGTAGTATCGAAACACCCAGGAAGTAGGCATTGGCGAGCTTTGAGAACTGTGCGAACAGCTGCCGGGGAAGGAAATTCCAGGCATTGTATTTGGACGAGCGAATTATGTTGCCCACATACGGCTTACCAGTGCGTTCATCTATGAGAGCCTTTTTCCGCGAAGGCTCCACTGGTATGTGTCGGCCATCCTTTGTAGGCGGTATGTCTTGTATGCGTAAAATGAACTTGTAGGTTCGGGTGTGTGCTGCCTTCATCTTCTCGACAGGTAAATGCCGTTTGGCTTGGGTCGCCACCCATTGCTGATAGTTCGGCAGTGCCGATGCACCTCGCAGCTGTCGCGTTGGCTTGAGTGGATGCGGATCCCAAGTCTCGTGAACAGGCGTTACTGTAATCGATGTTCTCGGGTCCTTTTTGGAGGTCGGCGGCCGTGGACCAACGCTTCCCGAATCGCTCGACGATCCTACTTCCTGGAGTTCTATCGGAGTGGGGGATCTTGGATTCATGTTTCTCATGAATAGCGAAGACCGCAGCGACATTCCTCGCGTCCGACTTTTTGGAGAAAGAACGGGCGATTCAGCACTCTCTGCTCCACTGTTCGGTCCATGAAGTGAATCCTGAGCCAGTCCAGTGTTGCCGGATAACTGCGGGTTCTCTGATTTCCCAAAACCATCATCGTGGCGGTCCACCTCATCGCTCTTTCGCTTCTTGCTCTTGCGGTGGCTGTCTGCATCCATTGAGAACCGCACTCTGTGCTCGTTTGCTGGCGGGTTTGGCGCGTTTGCTGCTCCCTCCTCGGTATCGTGTGCCGCAATGCCGTCTTTATGCTCGTCTCGTTCGCTGTCGTCGGCCTGGGTTGAGCGCCTGCGCCGAACGCCTTCATCGTGGTCTGCTGCTTTCGGCATGTTCAGAGCTGTCACAGGATACTGTTGCTTGGTACGCTCTCGTCCGCGCGATCGTGCATCTGAGCGATCGTGCAGACCATGTCTGGTCTGTAAGGATGCAATGCGACTCTGAGCGCGCAGGCGTGCCGTTGGTGAGAGGCATGCGACAGAGGCACCGCATAGCACAGCCTTGTGGTCGGCGGCTTCTGCAAGCAACGCGCGTTTGAGGACGACCTGCCGAGACCGCGACCGTCGACGTCAAGTCGAGTTTAAGCTCGGCATCCCTGCAGGTCTTGTCCAACCCACGTTTCCGCTTCTATCGCTCTCGATCAAAGGATCAATCATAATGAAATCGGCCATCTCTTGTGCTTAGACGCATCTATCCAGCGACTCATCATGCTGGACCAGCGTGCAGAGTACCAGGCGCTCGATTGCCCTTTCGATTCATCCCGGACTCAGGCCTAAAATAACATTCAGCTTAGCAAGGCTTGATACGAGTACGGCGAAAAGCGCTGGCTGAGCAGCCTGCGCTGCGTAGATCCATTGACGGCGTCACAGCTTCCAGCGGTCTTGCGTCCATGCCAGACTGCCGAAGTGCCATCGCCTGGCGTGCACGCGCGATCCGAGGAGTTGAGCTCGTGTGTATAATCACAGCAGCAGAAAGTGGCAGTCAGTCTCACAGCGGGCATTCTGGAGTCTCCTGCAGGCATCGGAATTTCGTCCCGGTGCCCACTGTTCGAGATGTACGATAACGATCTCGCATTGCTCGGCTCCTCCTACGCATTGTGGTGAAGCATCTCGCGTTGAAAGCACGACATGCCGTGGCCGGGTGTATTCGTGGCGGTAGCTGACGTTTCTAGGAAATATTGAAAAGCGTACGGTGTCAATATATGTCAAGGTTGAATTACATCGCGCAAACGCATGCTTTTCATGGTGTTCCATCATTCAGTGCTTCTAACTACATCGATACTATGGACCATGCCTTGCTGGGTTCATGACAGCAGGGGGTCGACCGCATACATGACCAGTTGCAACCCTGTACGAGCAGCGCATCTTGGACTGCCCGGGCTTACTGAGAAGAACCTC
The DNA here is from genome assembly GCA_002933655.1 of Cercospora berteroae. NCBI lineage: Eukaryota > Fungi > Ascomycota > Dothideomycetes > Mycosphaerellales > Mycosphaerellaceae > Cercospora > Cercospora berteroae. The sequence continues at coordinate 181,142 of PNEN01000499.1, read as the reverse complement.
CGGAGATCGTGATGACCTGTCCGTTCACCCATCCACCATCCTCAGAGGCCAGGAAAGCGACAGTCCTTGCAACATCCTCTGGAGTAGCGCATCGCTTCAGAGGGCAGTGCTCGGCCATGAGGCCCTCAATCTTCTCGGCCGGCCAGTCTGGCGAACCGCCTGGAATGTCTAAAGCACAAAAGGTCAGCAAGTATTAACAAGCATCCACAGGACAACAACTTACAATGCCACGCATTCTGCGTAAACATATCCGACTTGATTCCACCAGGAGCCACACCATTGACCGTAATCCCCCGAGCACCGAAATCGGTAGCAAAAGCCTTGATCATACCAATAACCGCCATCTTGGAAGCATTGTAAAGAACATGGTCCTTAACACCCAATAACCCAGCCGCAATCGAGCTCATCAAAATCAAGCGTCCATTATCCTCAAGATGCTTCCACGCAGCCTGACCAACGAAAAACTGCGCTCGAGCATTAAGGTTGAAAACATGATCGTACTTCTCCTCCGTAATCTCTTCAGTCTTATCCCAAGACTCTGTGCCGCTGTTGCTCATCACAATATCGATTTTGCCGAACTGCGCCTTTGTCTCCTGGAAGAGACGCTCGATTTCGGATTTCTTGCTGACGTCGGCTTGGATGGCGATGGCTTTGGCGCCGCTACCGCATTCTTCGATGATCTTTACGACTTCGTCGGCGGAGGATTTGCTGTTGGCGTAGTTGACTACGACGCTTGCACCGCGCTTGCCCAGCTCGATGGCGCAGCCTCGACCGATACCACGGCCGGCACCTGTGATGAGGGCGACTTTGTTGTGCAGCGATGCAGAGAGCACAAGGACGGGTTGTTGTTCGGATGCCATTGTGTGAGATGTAGTGATTTCTGTTAGATTGCTGTGAGGCTGTAGCTGAGAATGTTACAGATCGTATGAACGTGAGTAGAGAAGCAGGTAGAAGAAGAAACACAGATCACAGTTGGAAAAAGTAGTCGCTGTTTTTGTTTACCGGCCAACATACGAGCTCATATCAACGATCATCAGACTACTTGAAACTCATCCGGCACCGATAAACGTGTCCGGAGCATTGGTGGGGATCCGCATGGAAAAAACGTTGTCGTGGTTGCCGTTGGCCTGCAGGCTGGCAACGACGATGCACATTGGCACTTCCACAACGGCCATGCAGTCGGGACCGGTCCAGCATAGATGCAGGAACTGGGTGAGATTCCGTTGTAGATTCGCGCTGAAGAAGATCCGAAAGCGCGAGCTGTTGTGGGGCGGCAGGGATGGCAACGGATTTCCCTCTCAACAGCTAAAATTGGGCGAACCATTGGGGTCCCGACGGGCGACGAAAGGGTCCATCGAGCCTGATGTCAGTTTGCAGAATAATCAAAACAGAAACATGAACGTGACACAATCTTCTGTTGTGAAGCTTTCGATACCATGCTAACCAACCCCGCTGCTAACGGAGGGTAAAATGGTGCTGTCTCGCGTCTATGTTTGACCCTCTTTGGTCATAAAGGCCCATACTTTTTGGGGCCTTCCACAGTATTACCGCCCTCGGAAAACCCAACGAGCTGAGTCTGATTCCGTGCCAAATCATGGCCGACGCCGAAGCATAAGAGAAGCCAAAAGAAACAACATACCACAATGAGAGCCTCCAGCAGAAACCCAGACAACTCGAATTAATCTTCATTTCGTCGTCCATATCGTCTCAGTCGTCGAATGCCAAAACCACCCAATGCGCCATAAGAACCAATGCCGTGGCTCCTCAATGTCTGGTTGCATGAGGTTGAAGCAGGTACAAGTTCCCTGTCTTTGAAAGAGGGTGAAGTCTCAAATCAAAAGAGTTGTTTCGCGATCAGCCGTTGATCGTGGGCCATGTAGCAATGGCCACTCACTGAAAGAGCAACGTGCTCGGTGATGATACGAAAGACGCTATTGTTGATGCCAGCCTGTGCTAGGGTCCTGTGCGCCCAAGGTGGCAAAGCTGTTTGGTTTGAGGAATGGCAGTGTGAAGCCTTTGATGATCTCGCCGCGGACGAAGGTAGATGCACGCTTGTAGCGCTTGTCGGTGTACTTGTCGAACACAGCACTGTGGTGCTTTTGAGCATCTTGGCAGCACTCGAGCATGGCCCACAGCAGGCGATGAAGCTGACGGAAAGTGTAGTTGGAGTAGTAGACATGGGACTTGCTCCAGTCACCCTTCCGTAGCATGAGCCGAGCCATGCAGTGTGCACCGGCTGCAAGGAAGCTGGGTTTGCAGCCGACAAATCGCTCGTCCATGATTGTAACCTCGAGGAAATACTTGGCTAGCGTTCTGGTCTCCAAATCGTAGTCGTCGGCTTTGCTGATTCGACGCAAGAAGCTCATCGGTCCTGGCCATCCCAATTCGAATTGAAGCATGCTGAGCATAAAGCGCTCGGCCTTGAGCAGCTCGTCAGCCGTGTAGCCATTGTCCACCATGTAGATAATCTCGTTTATGGTGGGGCAATTAACCTCCTCATACTTGGCAGCAACAAAGATGGCGGTGGCGCCGACCAACTGCAGCTTGCCAAGGGAGACGACCTTGCAAGAGAGGAAGCGGTCAATGTAGTTGATCGTGAGGAACAAGGTCTCGGGCAGCAGGTTGAATCGTTGATGGACTTGAACGACCCAATCGACAAGGACGGCGCGCATGCTCCACTGGATCTCTGCTTGAAGCTCCATGTAGAATGGGTTTGGAGACATGCGGGTCTCCATCTCTCGCATGTATTCGAAAATCTCGTCGCCATATTCTGCAACCATTGAGGTATCCCATTGCTCATCTTCGATGTCTTCTTGAGTACGAGTAGCCTCGACGTGGTCCTTGGCTTCGACGATCTCCACCAGCGCCTTCTTAGTGTGTTGCGGGTTGAAGATGGTGGTCAGATCTTGAGTTGGGTCCGAGATGCCAAACGATCGGGCAGTCATGTAGTCTTGGTCGTCGTCATCGTACTCATCGTATTGATCGAGGACAGGAGTGGAGCTGGCGTAGACTGCCGAGGCACCCCCTGGAATGGATTGTGATTCTTGTGTCTGCAGATAGAGCTGCGGCTGCTGAGGAGCGACAATGGGCACGATGGGCTGCGATTGATGGCGTGATACGTTTGCTGAATCGTCGCGAAGGGGCACTGTCTCTGTCGTACGAAGCTCCTGGTGCTGGACGGCATATGACCCGGCTGACACAGAAGGAACTTGTGGTGCAGCATTGGGTATCCGTGATTCCACCTCCGGTTGTTTTGACGGCACTGCAACGTCTTTGAGAACCTTGGTGCTCTTCTTCGGAGCGACCTTCTTCGTGGGTGGTTCTGACGCATCTGAGGATCTTGATGTGGCCGCAATAGCAGCCGCCACATGCATGTTGCTGCTCTTCTGCCCAAGCGGACGCACCGCTGGACGCTGCATCGGCGCGGCGACAGCCTGCTCTTGCACGTACTTGAGCTTTCCCGGTGATGTCTTGCCAATCTCAGAGTCGTCCTTGTGCGCTAGCTTCGAGTTGGGGTTCGTCTCGCCGAGAATCTGCTTCTTGAGGTTGATGGTGGAAGCGGATTTGGTGCGCTGATGTAGTAGTGTCTTGCCTGCCAGGCCGGCGATCTGTGGCAATGGCATGTTCTCGTCGTGGATGCGCACTGCGCGTGCAACGGGTCGCTGCGGCTGTGATCATATTGTCAGCGGTTGCGATATCATTTGACTGTAGAAGACGGCTCGAATCGAGTCACGGGTGAGTGGTTAGTGACAGTGAGGGATCGCTCGCCCAGTGAGAGATCCGGAGGCGTGATGAGCGGAGAGTACATGGCGAGATGCGCGAGCCCGCGAGCTCGTCGGCTCGTGGCATGCACTTGTGAATGGTATTATGGACATGCCAGTGAGGGAATTGCTGGTCCCAGTGCACTGTCAGATTTTGCTTACCTTTGCGTCCATGATTGAATGTCGCGCTGCGCTGAGTCACCAGTGCGCGGTGCTCGTGATGGTGAGTGTGTCTTGGGCGTGGGCGGCGCTGCTGGGGAGATTGTTGATGCTCAATGCGAGGCTAAATAGCGCGACTTCGATGCGGCTAGCAGCAGCAGCAGCAGCACATCTGCAGGCGTCGACGCGCTCGAGGTCGTCGCCGGTGTCGTCGCGGGGCGGAGGCTGTCGGCGCGCTGGGCGGTAGTGCTGCTCGGTGTCGCTGCGGTGTTAGTATGCGTGGTGGTTCGCACGTCCTCCTGCCGCGCGAAGTTATCGAAGCTCGCAGCAGCAGCTGGGCCAAAGCACAGATCGCCGGGCCAAACCAAACAAACAGAGACGCAGCTGTGCAAGGGAAGGCGCGTGGACCCTCCCGCACGGCAACCGCCGAAAACGTCACATCTGCATTTGTCTGCGCGTCCTCCAGCAACACCGGTCGCGCGACATCCCACCACAACACTCACTGCACCGTCGCCTTTCCGCTTCGCACACTCTGCAAATGGTCGCGATCGACTCGTACGTGCGCTTTGCATTCCAATGTCAGCCGTCAAGTTCCCACTCGACCAGCTGTAGCGCATGCACGGCTCAATTGCGTTCCGGGCATTTTCGAGGAGCGCGTCGAGCCGACAAAACACGACCGGCCATGCCACGACACGCTGCCACGTGATGACCACATGAACACCATCTTCACCTGCTCATATCCCCCTCCGACAATATATCTCCCGGCGGGGTTCCTCTGGCAACCTGTGTGCGCGCACTTCGGGCTCCCTGCGCTGTCGGTCTGCCGGCGGCCTCGTGCATGGAGAGCCTGTCGCTGCGAGCCGGCCTGCACAGTTTCAAACTCCACAACTCGGCGAGCGGCACAAACTGACACCGCAAATCGAGAGAATTGGCGAGACCCCTCAGTCGAACTGCACGCCAAAGCAGGCCGATGACAGCTCACTCTCGCGCCGTCGTCGGCTTACGCATGCGCAATATGCCGCACAGATGCCTCATTGACTTTTAACTGCTTCTGCGCCATGAGTGCTCATGCGCGCCAGGATGACTGCAACCTGCACGATTGTGCGACCAATGTGCAGCAAAACTATCGCGACGCTTTCCTCCACTCTCGCGCTCTTTGCGTCTGCCATCGTGGCCGTTGTCACCCTAGTCCAGGAGCCACGTACGGAAGCGCATTGCACGGTGACTTCGGCTCACTGCCGTGAGCAGTGAAAAGTGCGCCAGTGCTCGCCACGGGTGTGGTCGGCGTCCTGGACAAAATAAGCTCGTTGCTCACGCTCCTGCGGAGGTCTGCGACATCACTGTCCTTCACCAAGGTCGCTCGTGAACGGTGTCAGCATCGGCACCACTGCCACTCGCACATTGGCTGTCTGGGACCGGCGGAATGGCGCTACACTGTAGGCAGCATACCGGCAGATCTGCGACGTTGGGGAGCTGTGATTGGAGCGCGAAGGACGACCGCGCTGAGAACGTGCGTCCTCGCAGTCTGGCGCATCTGCTGGCTTTTATGCAGCTAACTGTCTCGCTCCGAGTTGGCGCTGCTGTTGCGCTTGAGCGATGTCGACTGGGCGGAGCGCTCTTAGCACCACCAGGTGTCGGCGCGAAACGCATGGCATCTGGCCGCAGCCGTCCCATGCGCTTCACTCTGCTCTCTTGCGAATGTGGCAGACATCGGCTCAGGGCTGTCTGGAGGCACACACATACATAGTATGATAGAGCGACGTAAAGTCAATGTGAACATAAAACCCTCAGATGCTGCTCACTGTCTGTCCTGCGGGTGCTAAATTGTGCCGTGTCGTGATCGCAAATCGAAGGTATGCTATGCCCGAGCGCGGGTCCTGGTCAAAGTGGAGGCACTCTGTATGCCACTCTGCCTTCTCTCTTTCCTCCCACACACCACGTTGACATCTTTAACTCGACCCGGGTCGGTTATCGGTGTCGGCAGTGACTGTCCTATCTTGCGCTTGCTTGCGTACGCTGCATACGCTGAGATAGTCCTCTCCCACACCCTCCATCCGCATCCACCACCTGCGTGGACCACCAGCCGCGGGCGACGACGAGGTCGGCGCAACGAGTTGAAAGAAACCATCAGACGGTCATCAACTGACTTGCCCTACCCATCAGGAACGCAGGTGAGCCCCAAACTAATCCTGTCCCATTGCCCAAGCCCGCAATATCACCACCTCACCGCTACCGCCCGCGATCGCCTGGTCATCCGCACCATCCCTTCCTGCAACCACCGCATGACCTCCTCCAGCACCCTCCCCGCCCGTGCGAGGCCTGAAGATATGATGAGAGCGCAATAACTGACTGCCATCCTCGCAGCGTCGCTCGTCCGGCTCTTCTTCGCCGCCGCCCCGAACACTTCGTCCTCCCTTTGCGCCAGCGACAGCGAGGGTGGCGCGACCCAACATCATCACCCCCAATCGTTCCTGTTTCGACCCGCATACATTGCACTATCCTTCACGAGTGCCAAAAGAGCCGTATATTGAGGTCATGGACCTTGGAAGCATGCTGTCCAGTGGAAGTCCCAACAGCGCTGGCGCAGTCGATATGAAGAGGCAGATCCACCAGCACAATTCTGTCCGCAATGGCACATCAGGCTCAGAGACACATGCCGATACGAGAAATAACGCTGCCGGCATGCATCGCTCTCTCCGAGGCCAGCATGGCGCTGCCGCCTCATCTCACCATGCTCGAGGTTCGCCTGCCAAGAGAGATCAGAAACATGTTCTGTTCAGACTCATCGACCAGAATGATCCTCGCATACAAGCGCGACTACCGATGCGGGTCATGATCTCGCCGCATGATACCACAGAGTCGATCATCACCACTGTCAAGAACTTTTACGGACTGTATGAATATGGCGTCAGCTTCGAGAACGAAGATGGCATCAGCATCATCGCAGCCGCTGACAACTTCGACAACGATATGACAGTCTATGTTCGGACAGTTGCGCCGCCCCCGGCGCCTGCGAGCGAGCATGCACGAGACTCGGCGTCACCAAAAAAGCTGACGCTCGGCGCGCCTTTCGAGATGCGACCGCCGACGCTGAACAATGCTCATTCACCTTCGCGGTCTGCAGCTCGGTCTGCTGGAGTTCGTAGCGTGTCTCCACACTCCGAAATTGGGCGTCGCAGTGCCTCTGCTGCCCCCAACGGCAAGGCCAAGCTCCACAGGACGAAAAGTAGAGAGAATGGCCTTTCGGGGGACAACGATGGATATAGCAGCGGCGATAACGACAATGGCTCAGTCGCCAGCTCTAGACGCTCGAAAGCAGAGGAGATCAAGGCTGATATTACTATCGACAACATTGTCGAGGGAGGTCGTAGGAAGCGAGCGTTCGAGAGCTCGGTAAGGCCAACGCTCACACTTGGTGCAGTCGCAATGCTAACCTAGAAAGGAACTGCCTCTGTTCGTTCCCCCACAGGTACCAATGAGTGCATCGATATCATCCATCTCTCCTCAGCGCCGCGCAGGAGCCAACATGGCTTCGCCGTACACTTATTCAAACCAGCACACCTTTTCGTACCAGCAGCCCCTCCCGTCGCCTCAAAGCTACAACAATGGCATCGGGAGTATGCAACCACCATTCCCCGCCAATCCATATCAGTCTGTACCACAACAACCAAGCAGACAGTTACGTGGTGGTAGGGTCAGCGGCGCCAGTTACTCGTCGCACCGCAACTCGAATGGCGTACTGCCGACGCCAGATCCAACGATCGGCAGCGTCATATCTGATGAAGATGTTGCGCTACAGCTGATGAGGCTTGGCGACCCAAGCGCCTTCTCGCATGGACGGACCTCAACTTCGACCATGGATGATGCCCTCAGCGGCAAAGCTGATGCAGCGTCTTCGGACGAGGAAAGTGAAGACGACGAAATGATTGAGCCAGAGGCACGAGTGCCGGCTGTGCCAGCATTCCCAAGGCACGACGAAGGCCCTATCCGCAAGAAACAGCGGACCGACAATGAGTTGCCAAGTGATGGCACCAGTGGCGAAGATTACGACGATCACCGCGACGGCAACTTTGGCAGTGACGGAATGGACGTTGACGGCCAACGCAAACCACTTAAGGCAAAGATCAAGTCTCGGAAAGAGGCCGCAATGTCAATGGGGAAAGTAAGCAAACCTCGTCAGCTGTCCATCTCGAAGACGAAGAAGGCAGCTGTTGCCAATCCCAAAATTCCGATGTCGCCAGCGTCATTGCCATCGCAGTCAAGGAAAGCATCCATTGCGTCTACGATCAACTTTCAGCATCAGCTCGGCGCCGATGAGGAAGATTTGTCTTCCAAGCCTCGCTGCCAGAGATGTCGCAAGAGCAAGAAAGGTTGCGACCGCCAACGTCCATGTGGTCGTTGCAAGGACGCAGGAATCGGCGTCGAAGGTTGCGTCAGCGAAGATGAGGGTAACGGCCGGAAAGGAAGATATGGACGACACATGGGTGTCACAATTAAGAAGGGTGGTGACGGTGCCATTGATGACTCTCCACCACCTCCTTCCCACATGCAGAGCGCGAAGGGCTCCTTCTTAGCACCTGCGATCCCGAGTGCAGACAAGAAGCGCAAGCGGTAGCGCCTGAGCGAATCACCGCGATCTCCAAGTGACTCGCGAAACGACATTGAACGGCTGTGACAACGATCAAAGAACGAAATAAACGTCACCGAACGGACGGCGTTGGTATATGTGGTCGGCTAATGATACGACATGGTATGGCTTTTCTATGTTGACTGCTACTTGCTGCGTTCCCGCTAGTCAATTTACAAGAAGGAGAAGAGTAAGACGAAGTTCGATACTGGAAAAAGAGCAAGACGGCGTTCGATTTTCTGCGTTCGAAAGGCTTTTGCAAAAAAGGAGCGTTTGCGATCAATGCATAGAGGTTGTCCAGGCGTGGAACGCGCATGAGAATGAAATGATGGGATTCTAGAATGGCGACGGATGCATTTGAAGCCCTCTTTAGTCCTTTGTTGACGATGTAGATTGTCTACAATGTCAAGGATCTGTCCATCGTTGAGCAGTGTTCAAGCCCGTCTCGGTGACTGTAGCGAGGTTCCCGAACGTTTGCGGAGGAAGTGTCCGCCTCTCAGGAAGAACATTCGTGTCTAAACCAGGTTTCTGCGGCACTATCGTGCTGCGTTTCAGACAAGTCGGTGGGACTTCGATCTATTGTTGGTCTTTAACGGATGCTTCTGCGGTTTACAGTCGTGTCTCGGCAATGGCCATGCAGTATCTGTGCCACAGTAATTTCACTACGAGGGTATGGTACCCAGTGAAGCCTATACTGATGCGGGAAAGAAGATGTGAATTAATAGCGCCATTTACTCCATGCCGAAATGACAATCAACTGGATCACGAAGCAACCGCAACGCGAGAATAGACGATTGCATCTAACGTAATCAGTCACTCCTGCAGTGGAAATGCCGCTATCTAAGGGCTGGCAAGTAATGTGTATTAGAACAAGAGTAAAGCCATGCTCAATCTATTCTTATTATGAAGACCACCCCTTTGCGCAAACCGAGGACAATATCAGTTCTGGATAGCACTACGCTATATCAGATTAAAGCAGCCGCTATAATTGCAAATATAGTTGGAACGCCCTTTCGAGCACCTCGTACAATGTCCTTTCGCTCCTCGTGTCTCTGCCTCTCGCAGCTCTTTCGATGTATTCTGCCTCTCGAAGCGAGGTAGGCGCAAAGTCGACGTCAAGACGAGACACCACCGAGTATTGTGGTGGTTGTCTTCCGACTTCTCTATTTAGCCATCTACAACTTGGCATCTCATCGAGAGATGCATGCATCATGAAACAAATCTCATCGGCATCCAGTGGTCGAGATCATGCGATCTCCCACGATGCGATACCTGCAGAAGCCCAGCCAGCGCGGCCTTTGCGGCGCATATAATCTTCCATAGTCAATCCTCGTCCATCGCGGCCATCGAACTTCGTCAATGCTATCAACATCACCTTCTGCCCAGAATGCCCGAGATGATGGGTGGGTACATCACACCACCAGACTTCGCCATTAGTATTGAATGGTGGCAGATTATTCTCGCCTTTCTTCTCCTGCGCATCGATGAGTAGCACGAAGAGGTAAGACGGCCCGGACCCATTTCTGATCGGATCCCAATGTCGGCAAATCTTTTGGAATGAGAAGCGTGTAGTCGGGCCTTGCTGTGCGAGGTTGATCTTGCCGTCTACAGGCCGGAATGAGGTTTTCGCAAGACCTTCTTCTGTTGCGTTGCCGAAGACCATGGCGCCTGTGCCGTCCTTATTGGCCATGGAGTACTCTTCCCACGACAGCGAGCGGCCGTCTGTGCGATATTGTTGGTTTCGATCCTGTGGATAGTGCGAAAGCCCAAAAAGGTCATTCGACATTGTGAACCAGTCAGGTTTGAAGGCCTTTTCGTAGGTCTGCGAAGCTGTAACCTAGATCAGAGAGTTAGCGATATCCCGAATAAGTCTTCTGTTTGAAAGTTGCATGGAGTGAAGTATTGCTCGAGAAGATGACACTTACACTTCCAGATCCCCAGCAGGAGTCGATGAGTTTCCACTCGCCACTGTCAATCTTAACAACGTTCCATGCGTGCGTCGAGGCGAAGGGCGGAATTGGCTGTCCGGGTTGCAAAGGCGTAAAGCCAAACCCTTTGCTGGCGCCGCTAAGCACGAAACATTCCATGCCCACTTTCATCGCTAAAGCAGCAAAAAGCCCAGCATAACCCTCGCACACAGCCAGGCCAGATTGCAGCGTACTCTGAGGAGTAGACCCCTTGACGTTGTTGGCGAAGAACGCTACTGTGTCGTACGCGATATTGTGGTGGAGCCACGCGAAGATAGCTCGTGCTTTGTCCGTAAGAGAGGGAAAGGGAGAGGTGAGCTGATGGGCCAGCCATCCTACGTCCTGCGAAGGAATCGATTGGCGTGGAAACCGTGCTGCATGGCCGTCTGGACCAGAGAAGTCACGACAATGCAAGCAGGAGTTTGTTGGAGCCGCAGAAGGGGCTGCAGGGGCTGTAGCCGGCACTGGCGCCGACAGATTGATACCGGCGCGCTTCGCACGCTCCTCTATTAGTTGATTCAACCAATATTCGTTAGCTCCAAGAGATTTGTCAATCTCTGCGCCGTGCTCGAAGGCGATTAGGGTCGGCCAGCATTCAATCTTGTACGCCTGAGCAATGTCCTTGTTCTCGTCGGTGTTGATTTTGACGAACGCTATCTGATTTGGACGGCAATATTCTTTTGCCATACGCTCATAATCAGGCGCAAAGTTGCGGCAAGGCCCGCACCACGGCGCCCAAAAATCCGCCATCACGATGCGGTGTGTCGCCAGTACCTCTGAGAATTGTGAGTATGATGTAATAGCAAGAGCACCTGCGGCAGGTACCGATGCTGTTGGCGTGGCTGTGGCATTGAATCGCGGTTTGGATGCCTTCAGGGCGGCAAGATCCGGTTTCGAGCTCGCTGGTATAGGTGGGGGCATTCCGGAGTTGCTGTTCGAGGGTACATCCTGTCCTGAAGGTTTACTCGTCTCTTTGTTGCCGAATCCCATGGAAAGTGCGGACACTCGTGGTCGCGGAGGTGGTGCAAGGTCTGCTCGGGTAGACGATGCAGCCGAAACTGGCTCCACCCTCGTTTGCGTCGATGCTCTGACAGGTAACGGAGGTTGACTTTGTCTCACTGGTGGAGGCGGTGGTTGAGCTCTCTTCGGGACAGGCGTGCTGCTATATGCTCCTGTTTGGTTCTGCAGAGTGTCGGTCTGCGTAGGCACGGGTGGCGGAATGACGGGCTGTCTGGCCGGCATCGGTGGTGGAGTCGTTCCCTCCTGTACTTGTGCGATTCTTGGTGTTGACTTGGAGTGCCTAAGAGGCCGAGCGCCATTGTACTTTTTCTCCGCCGCTTCCTTCTCCTCCTTCGTGCGCTTTGGTGCTAATGCTGGCAAAGAAGAAGGATCATAGTCAGGAGCTCGAATCTTATAGCGTTCGCCACCGACAGACGTGTAAGAGGTAGCGTTGGATATGGCAGAAGCGGAGGACCTCGCTGTGGCTATTGAGCTTATTGACTCATTGGATGCACGTTTGGTGAGCGCGAACTCCTTCTGAGACGGCGCTTCTGAAGGTCGTCTTGGAGGCAGTGCAGGCGAAGGGCCGGACGGCGTTCTTGATGGCAAAGCCGGCGCTTGCGATGATTGAGTCGATGTCCGCCCTGGCAGGGGTGGCCTTGACCTTACACCTGTACCGTTCATAGCCACCCCATTCGGTCGCGCTCCATCAGGCTCATTGCCTACCGCTCTGTTTGGCGACGGCCCACTATCAACTCCAGGAGGCACACTCGAGGCCTGTGCGCGGTCCGGTCTCGCTGGTACACTCGGCCTAGGTGGTGGAGGCGGTCTAGGTCTTGGAACAGCCTGACTTGATCCATTTGTTGTCGGTTTCTGAACACCTTGCGGGTTTTGAATAGGTATACCACCGCCGGCGTTTTGTAGCTTCAATGCGGCTATGCGCTGAGCGATTGACGTAGGTTGAGGCTCTTCGGCCATCTTGGCAAAAAGTTCGGTACAGCCAACGCCGGAACGAGTGGAGCAAAGGAGCACGATCGTCTCGAATGAGAAGAATCTTGATGAATGCCCCTATGCTCAGCTTGGCCTGCGATGGGCCTCGGTCTTATTTGGTCGTGTAGGAATAGGCAGGTCGAGCTCAGCTGTGCCACCACACGGCGCTAGTGGTCGAGATCCTTCAAGGCATCAGCCGCGCACGTGATGGCGCTTGTGAGTAGGATAGTGACTCTGAAGCTATGGGGCGTGTCGATGTAGGTGAATGCGTTGTGTGTTGCCGCGCGTCCAGGTCCGTGGCCGGAGTGGCTCGAGAGTTGGTGTCGGGTGGGGCTGCTCAACGGCGAGCTTCACGCCTTATCGGGTCAGGTACGACGTGGAGAGGAAGGCGCAGTTGCGCGCTGCACATGCGCTTGGCCGCCAACCCGCTTGGGGGCTCCGAGGTGTGCGTGGTTTTGGTTCTTTGCCTGTTCCTGCGCCTGCAGATGCCACGACCCGGATCACCCATGCTCGGATCGCTGGCCCTCGAGCTTATTCCCACGCCACTCCCGCCGCTGGCCACGCTGCTCCTCGTGTTTCCCTTCCCACCGCACTGCATGCATCGCGAACGTGACCGTGCCACGCGAGAGTCCGCCGGGTGAGAACTGGTGGATGATGTCCGATGGAGTCAGCATCGATGCATCGCAATGTCGTGCAGGTGCGGGTGCACCCTTCGGCGCTAAGCGGTTGCGAGATGCATGTGGCGTCGACCTCCCTTTCCCAGGCCAACACGTGACGGCTCTCTCTCTTCTTGCACATCAGACAACATCGGTATCCATTCACCCTCTTTGCTGGTCAAGGCCGCGCGAAAGGCCAATGTCGTGGTCGCTGGGCGAAATCCAGTTCACTGCTCCGGAATTTTCGCGTGGCTGAAAGCTCTAGCAGCTGATCACGAGCTTCTTCGACTCGACAAGACTGCGCCGGAGATAAGTGTACTTGATCGCGATGACTACAGTACGCGATTTCGATGGCCCGAACAGGACGCCGACACTCCTCGTGCCTGAGCAACCAGTACCCTCTACTGCAGTGGCATCGCCAACCAGCCCCAAGCTTGCCAGACAGCGGACCGGAGGAAGCGTGGACTCGAATGCTTCGGTGCCTTCAGTTGACACATTGGGCCGCAGACGAACGACGAGACATTCTCGGTCGAATACTATTACTGCCTATCACGAGCCAGACCATGTCACCGAGCATGAGCACTACCAACCCGGTGCTGAGCCAGGAGTGGACACCTCGGCTGAAGATGACAAGATCCCGGCGCACCTTAAGAAACTAAAGAACGACTGCGAAATCAATCTTATTGACTTCAGCGACGAAAATGTTTCGCGTGTTCGATGCGACAATCAAACTTTGGTGCAAGCACTCGAGATGCCGCGGGGTGATGAATTTCCCTGTCGCTGGATCAGCGTCAACGGACTCTCGTGGGACGTGATTCGTGTGTTAGGCAATAAGTATAACCTGTAAGTACATCATTCTCGAAGAAAGCAATACTGCCCTTGGTGTCACCGCCAGGCCTGCGCGGCACAATTGCATCCATGTCCGAGCCTACGAGCAGAGAAGTCTCTAGCTTTTCAGAGCAAGGCATGCTTTCTGTCGATCGCATCGGTCGTTGAACCTTACAGTCGATGAGGCCAAGTATTGCAGCCGTCACTCTCGTGCATACACTTACGATTCTTGTTACCCCAGACACCGCTTGGCAGTCGAAGACTTGGTCCACACTAAGACGCGCACAAAGGTAGACTGGTATGCGGACCACGCCTTCATTGTGCTTACATTACAGAAACTGGTCAGAATGCATCAGCATAAGGGCCGTGACGAAAAGTGTAGCTGCGCGAATGGCGACAATAGTTCCGACGATGACGAAGAAGAGATTGACGAGAAATTCGAGAAGCACGGCCAGCAACAGCATGGTTTCTGGAAGAGGTGGTGGAAGCCTCGACAGTCAAACGTCTTACCGACCTATCTGGACCGGGATCGCGATGGAAAGATCGACGAGTACGTCAATGCACACAGTGGGCTCTCCGAAAAATCGCCCATCAAAGCCGTCAGGACTCTCCACCGGTATGAGAGTGCTCAAATACCAGAGCATACAGCTTGGATGGAGAAACATAGCGCACTGGCTCAAGACGACCTAGCCGTCAGTGTTGAGCAAGTCTCCATATTTCTGCTTGGCGATAACAGCGTGATCTCTTTCTTTGAACACTCTGCCGAGGATGTCGAAGAACCAATCCTGGAACGTTTGCATAGTCAGGAAACAATCCTCAGACAGAGCTGTGACGCGTCTCTCATAACTCAGGCTATAATCGACGCCATCGTCGATCTCGCAGTGCCAGTTCGAGATGCCTACAACAAGTCGAGAAAGGAGCTGCAGATCGATGCTATGACCAATCCCAATATACGAACTTCGCGAGCTCTGCACATATTTGGCGAAGAGATCGATATGTTGCAAAATCTATTCAAGCCTATCGTACATCTGGTCAACTCGTTACGGGATCACGGTGCGCCTTCAGCAACTATGGCGAACACGGTGCTTCCGGCAGTCAGTAACACGAGCGCGTCGGAACAGGCACCTTTGTTCCTTCCAAACCCGTCAAGTCGAGATCGCGAAGGCATTCCTGCTGCCATTCGATCGAGCTCTGAGTACAGGAAGAGAGCCCCGGGGCGTCCTTATAGTGCCAGTGTCACTATCACACCACTCGCACATACCTACTTTGGCGACGTACTGGACCATTGTATCACTATGATTGCCGCACTTGAGCAAATGGACGCAAGCGCGAACAACATCTCCACGCTGATCTTCAACACCGTGGGTGCGAATACGAATCGCTACATGTTTGTGCTTGCCATCGTCACGGTTTTCTTCGCGCCCTTGACATTCATCTCCGGCTATTTTGGTATGAATTTTGCATCAGGTGCGGGTCTGGCTCACCCGTTCAGTTTCTTCTGGGTGGTTGCTGCGCCTGCTCTGGTGGCGTTTATGGTGCTCGTTTTTGGTGTCATGCTGTGGGACCAGATTGGAGCTTGGGGCACGCGGCGGGGTGTCAAGGCAGGACTGCGGATGCCTCGACAGCGAGGTCGGCGTTGAGTATGCGTCTTGTGTAGATGTCGGCGCAATCTTGTCAAGATATGCAGAGAAAGCGGGAACAATGGAATTACAGGACAAGAAGCTAAGATTGGCGTGGTGTAGATGCATAAGGGCCGCTCAGTTGTATTCGTGGGGTTTCGTAATTGACCACGATTGCATTTCAGAGCTAGAGCCATCGTTTCACGCATTCAGATCTCTTCCTTCCTCAATAGGCACTCATCGTGAGCTCTAATATCGAAAGAGCCCTGCAGCAGCTCCAGTGGAGTTTCAGCGTTGTAGGAGATCCTCTCTTACGCCCTCCTTTCCATATGCGAGAAGATGCGATTTGGTTCGTCGATGAGTGAGAAGCTTGGGCATCGTCGGACTCACTCTGTAGTGCAGCGCAGAGCTAGAGTTTGAGTAGCACGCTTAGCCTCATAGAATGCAAGGCCAGTCGACTCTTTGGAGATATACGCAAATGCCCTTTAGGTCGGACTTCAGTACTCCGCGGGTGAACTCCAGGTCGCTCCATACGTGGCGCGAGATCGCAACGCGCGCTTTTGTTCACCACGCGTGCCGCATTTGCGGTCATCGCCGAAGGCCCTCAGATCAAGCTCATGATTGTTGCGGCGAAATCAGTACGACGGAATCCCCTGTACAGCGAACACGGGTCAGTAATTGTTCCATTCTTGCCGTTTTTGTTGTGTCCACCGACCTCTTACAAAAAGCATTTCCGACTGCTTCTTCACTGTCCGTACGTTTTCTTCATCGTCTTCATCCCAAACGTAGACTGTCTCCGTGACATCGCCTAGCACCAAGTTGCAATGGCTATCATATGCCTGTTATCCCATCAGCACGGCCCAATGCTACATTGAGTCCTGATCTCGCTCACATGTAACCTCCCCGCCAGCTCGCGGTCTCCTCGCAGCTTCACAAAAACGGTCTCATTGAGCGACAAGCGCACCAAATCGAGCGGCTCGCTGACGGGATTGGCGCCGGTATCGGGCGATTCGGCCATTGTGCAAGAGGTGCGTCGTGTCGTTTCGTTCGGGGGTGATGCTAATGACGACGGTGGGTTTGACTGGTGCCGCGTGAAGTGAAGTCGGGCGCGCGAGTCAGATGCACGTCGCGAAGTGGAAATTGCGAGTCGCGTCTGTCGCGTCCCTGCTGTATGGGGCACTCCCGCGGACTGTGCTCACCACCACCTCATCCCGTCAATGTACCGTGCCTCGCCCGTGGGGTAGTCGACCGCTAGGCCATGCGAACGAACCGCCTATGAATCCTCTGCTGGTCCGACTGGGACAGCTTGAGAGTCGACGAGCCGTTCAAACCTTCCGGACTTCTGGGAGCACGAAGAAGGGCCATTGGGTGTGCGCGGAGTGTCGCGCTCATAAGCAGCGGCGCGGCTACAGCGACGATTCGTTGAGATGGCTGGGGTCGAACGGATCAGAAGAGCAAGCTGCGCAAGAGAAGTCTCGTGCACCATGGGGCCTGCAGAGGGAACACACAATCAGCGTGAGAAGAGTGGAGTCCGGTGGACTGCGATCTGGCGAGCGGAATCAGGACGAACGGGCTGCACGAACATCGGGCGTTGAGGCTGACTTCTTCGATCGAAACGAAGCGAGCAATGTTGGGGCTCAGGAGATGCAGCATGGGTCAGAATCAGCGACCAAGGCTGAGTATCTGTGGGAGCGGTTTGAACAAGATCCTCCAGAGCATTCTCTACACACGCCGGACATCGACGACGCAACTCCGGAGACATCGATACCGAAGGACTCGCTATTGTCTGTGGACTACAAAACAGAGCTGCCCCTGGCCTTGAGCAGAAGATCTGTGGACCTTACCATTCGATGCTTGTTCTCAGCAGCTCAGCAGCACGATTTCGAATTCATCTCTGCAATTCCTGCACCGATGTTCAGTGCCATCATTAATCTTGTGCAGCCCGGGGATTTCTTGGAGCGATTGGCGGATGCGCATATGGATATCAGCAATGCCATGGCAGAACACATGCGCGTTGCAAAAATGCGAGAAATTGCATTCGATTACAATCGAGTGATCCTGCGGACTCTCAAGATTAGGCGTGTCGGAGGCAAAACACCGAGCCTCGAGGATTACACGACACTGCTGCGCAGTGCACGCACATTGAGGAGTTTTAAATCCGCGAACACTGCATGGCAAAGCATGGTTAAGGACGGCATTCATCCAACTACACAGTGCTTCAATTACTATATGGCCTCCATGGTGTGGAATGGCTGGCATAATGCTGGTATGAGGCGAAAGGCGCGCGTAGTTCCTTACACTATGATGAAGAGGGCAGCGCCAAAAACTCGCGATACTTTCCGTTTCGGCAACTATCGCATTGGAAACAGCGGCATCAAAGAAAAGACGATGAAGACCTTTAGTGAGATGCTCGCCTTCGGTGCTGTTGCAGACGTGGAGAGTTTCCGGATCCTGATTACAGCTTGCGCGCGAGAAGGCGACATCAAAACGGTCAACGCTATGCTGCATCGCGTTTGGGGAATTGATGTGCAAGCCATTATGGAATCCAGAGACGAGGTTTCTATTGCACCCACCGATTTCTCAGACAATCCGTCAATGCAACCGAATGAGGGCTTGCTCTCAACTCTGGCACACGCCTTTGGGGTGAACAACGACTTGCCGACAGCGTTACGTGTAGTGGACTTCGTAGCCCGGCATTACAGGCTCGACATCACGCGTGAAACGTGGGATGCGCTTCTTGAATGGACCTACGTGCTCACTGATAAGGATAGTCCTGGTCGACTTCCATGGGCCAGCGTCACCAGTCTGTGGAACACCATGATGGGGCCTCCATACTCGATTAGGCCAACCTTAGTCATGTACAATCGGCTAATTTCCAACCTGGCGGACGGCAACATGACGATTTTAATGTTTGACAGAATGAATGAAGCGCTGCCGCTTGCACAAGAGGACGAGGAGGCAGCCAGAGCCGCCCGTGATCGCTTCATCGCCGCGTTGCAGGAGCAACAAGCAGAAGAAGTCGTGGAGCAGGTCAGGCGAGAATGGGAGTATGCACGATTGATCCAGCGACGCAACGATTTCTGGCTAAGGAACTGGATACGCATGCTTTTAATCTCTATCAATCAACAGAAGTCGGCAATGTCTGCGTCCAAAGCAGAACAGTTGCTCGAGATCCCACGTCTTTTGTGGCATTGGCGTAGGTTCGCGAGTGACTCGCCACGTTACGAGACCGCAACTGGGTTCGTTGAAATCGAATTGAGGGACGATCAGGACCGACAGGATGGCGCAGCTGCATACGCGAATATCCTCGAGGTAATGACGCAGCTGAAGTTGCAGAGCAGAAGATACGTCGGTGACACATGGTTGATCGATCACGAAGAGTCGGAAGAAATCAAACGGCACATGGAGAAGCGACGACGGATGCGACGGGCGCTTATTGCGAACGGCCACGATCGTAAGCTCATTGAGACTTCCATTCCGAAGTATTCTGCTGTCGTGGGTGAGCTGGAAGACGCGAAGTCGTTGGAGTTGTAAATACCACTGGAATCAATGTACAAACGAAAGCGCTGCGAAAGGCAGAGACACGAGGAGCGAAGGACATTGTACAAGGTGCTCGAACCGGCAACTACAGCGGCCAGTCCGACCTGATGTAGCATCAGACTATTCATATCTGACTTTGTCCTCGACTTGCACAAAGTGGTGGTCTTCATAATGAGAATAGATTGACCAGTTACTGCCAGCTGGTAAGGCGCTGAGCCACTAAGCGAAGTAAACATATCTACACATAGACATATCTGAAGATGAGGACCAGAGCCTCGAGAGCAAGCAATTATCAGCCGCCATGATGAGCATCAGTTCAGCTGTGGCTCAATACTCGTCCCAATTGATGTTACTGTCATCGAAGTCGCCATCAACGAAATTCGACTCGTAATCCTTTGCCTTAGTGACACCGGACTTGTCGATCCCACTCATGCGTTCCTTATTCTTCTCTTGCAGTTCCACTCTTGCGAGCTTCGAGTAGAATGCGCGGACCTTCTCGTGTGCTTGCACCTTGCGAGCATCGAATCTCTGTACGCAGAGCCCGTCCATCTTGGTCGCACGACTCAACGCGACGTACGCCTGACCCTTCTCGAAGACACGACCAAGGTCGACTTTCACACGATCAAGTGTCTGACCCTGCGCCTTGTGTATAGACAAAGCCCATGCCAAGATCAACGGGATCTGTGCACGAGAAGCCTGAACCTCCCCGTTCGGCAATTCGATCTTCCATGTCTCGGGCTCGCATAGAAGGTCGCGCCAAGTTCCGTCCGCGATGGCAAAGCGGACCAAAGGCCATTTCCGAGATGTGGTGACACCTTGCATCATTTGTCGCACGTCCATAGGAGCGCTGTCACCGGCATTTGACTGCACGGTGCCGCCGGGCGATTGCAGAAATGCGGCTTCGTTATTGTTGTAGCTGTCGAATTGGCGTTCGTCCATGAAACCTATGACGCGGCCCAGCGAGCCATTCACCAGCGTCTCGTCGATGTTCTTGATAAGCATGACCTGAGCGCCCTTCTTCAGTGTGATGGCCTCTGGCGCGAGGCAGTTCGCAAGGAGTCTATCGCGTTGAGTTTTGTCTTGTATCGATCCGCCATCCCGCGCAGGAAATTGGTACAAGTCCCCTTGCAGCTGTGCAAGACGATGGTTGTTGGCTTTATCGACTTCCTGACGAGTAGGAAACAGCTCAGTGGCTTCAAGTGAGTCTTCGTAATTCAGGGGCCGAGAGAGCCGCTTGAAGGCATCGATGGATGATTGTGTCAGCCGCCCCTCACGCATCTCATTGAGCATCCCGGCGAAGACTGTGAATATGTTAGCATATTTCGAGATCCACTTTGGGATCAACCAACCTGGATCTTTCTGACGGAAGACATGATGCAGTCCGATGGTATGCTCAATGGTTGTTGGCCACGTTGACGCATCAAATGCGAATTTGGCAACTCTCCCACCTTCCGGCACTGGCGGCAACTGGAAGAAGTCGCCAGTGATCACTAGTTGAATGCCACCGAATGGTCGTGCATTATTGCGGATTTGGCGTGCAATCGACTCGAGCTTGTCGAAAAGCTCGCCATCCACCATCGACACTTCGTCCATAACCAGAACCTTCGTTCTCATCCACCGGTGCTTCGCTTTCTGATTCTTCTTTATCTTGCGTACCAACTCAGGCACCTCTTCCTTTCCTAGCCCAATTCCAGCGAAGCTGTGGAGTGTCACGCCGCCGACGTTGCATGCAGCCAGACCGGTCGAGGCCGTGACGGCGATGCGATCTGGCTCGCGCTGATACTTTCTTCGAAGCGAGGCAATGATCTCTCGCATCAGCACAGATTTGCCAGTACCTGCAGACCCAGTGAAAAACACGCTCTTCTTTTTCTCAATGACGAGCTCGAGGACGTGCTGCTGTTCGTCGCTGAGGAACACCTTTGCAGGCCGCTTCTGCTTAGTGGTCGCAGCTTTGACTGATTCCTCGGTACCTTCGATCAGTTTGCCTGATGTCTTCCGTGTCTCTTCGCGTTTCTTCTTCTGTTGCTCTTTCACGGCACTGGCAGTGGTGTTCCAGGGATATGCAGATTTGTCCCTTCTATCTTTGCTCGGTGCAGGCGTTGCAGTGACAGGTCGTGATCGATGCGAATTTCCGCTCACGGTGTGAGTTGGCTCCGCCTCTTGCGATTTCCCCTCGAGCCATGGCAGAGTCCTGCGCTTGGCGGGTCTAGGCTGTGGTGAGGTGGCAGGTTGTCTGCTCGCATTGGTGCCGGTGAATCCATCGAAAGCGAATGACTGAAGTGATTTTTGCGGTCGTCCGGTAGGCTGAAAGTGCTCAAGCGGCGATGAAGACCAAGGCAAAGGTGCGCTACTGTTCGGTGCCTGGTCTGTCCTCGCGTTGTACTTTGAGCCCGAGTCGAACTTCGTGAATTGGAAATCATCTCTTCCCGCTGCTGCATCGGTCGTGGGCGGCTTTGTGGAAGTGGTGTGGAAGCTACGTTGTCCCGTTGTATTGGGCAGATGTGCTGAGAGATCTGGATAGCTGACGATGTTTGTGGTCGTTCTCCTTGCTACCGGCTCTTCCACGTCCAGATCTATGTCATCGTCGAACTCGTTCTCGTCGAACAGAGCTTGAGGAATGACCGTCTTTCCTGGTTGTCCCCCAATCACGACTGGCCGATATCGTGAACCCGCGTCTTCGTCAAAGGTGCCATCGAACGACTTCGCAAGGCCGCTCGATGTGCGCTTGATTCCAGCCCTGGACGGGGAGCGAGAGCCTCGCAGACCATTGAGACTCGAGGCTGAGCTGGGTTTCAGAGGATTCTTGTAGCCTGGGTTCGTTGATTGCTTTTGGCTGGAGGACTGCGAAGAGAAGCTCGCCTGCGAGATCTGTGCCAGCCCCGTCTTCCTCTCGTACTCGTTGTGAGCCTTGCGCAACATGTTGATACTCTCCCGCCGCGTCGGGAATGTGTTCAGTGGGCGGAAGTGGGCAGACGAGGTGCTCGCGAAAGGGACGTGCGCGCGGCGGGCGCGTGGTGGTGTTGGTGGAATGGCAAGGGCGGCGGCAGGAAGTCGCGTCCTCCCTCCAGCAACGCGTCCGGTGATCATCCAGTGGAGGACGAAGGCGGTGGTCGCGCAAAGTAACACACCGAGAAGATTGTCGGCCGGCGATGCGTCAAACATTGATGGCTCTACGAAGGCATCACTATCCCGCAACGCGAAGGGAGCGCGTTGATCCGTGTGGACCAGGGTCGCGCTCTGCGGCTTTCCCACTATCAAACTTTAAATATGCCACAAACAAGTCTTCGCTTCCCCTCTTGAAGGGCCACTTGCACTGCGAAAATAATGAAGGAGTGTGTATATGCTCGCCTTCGAATTCGCTCGACGCATGTTGATACTCTGCCACATATGCGGCTAGCCAATGACCCAATTCTTCCGCCTGTAAGAAAGAGAAGCGAATGGATAGGATGGAATTTGATTTTGCCAGTATTTTTCATTTGCTCATGATGTTTTTTCGTATTGTCTCATTCCCATATCTGTCGTGTCATTGGACATCACGATCGTTCGTCTGCTCCATTTCATAACAAGAACATCCACTTCTTTCAACGTCAGAACTGTCACCGCAACCAAGCAAAAGGCTCACACTTCGTGCTCTCACACGGTAGAGCCCGATCAGACCAACACCTGCGCTATGCTGCTACAGACCGCATCTGTAAGGCGCAGAAACCATGATATTGCAAGGCATTCGCCGCAAATGAGAACGATATGATCATTGCCGTTGTGTTCGCAACGATCTCACACGTTGCTTGTACGCCTCCCAGCCTTGAGATCTGTATTCCAATGCAACCCTAGCGCGTTCTCCCGGCGGAGCACCAATGATGCCGCGTCCGACGATGATCACGTCTGTGCCTCCTTGGCCAATGACTTTATCAGGAGTATTGTATTGTTGGCCCTTGCCGTCGCCTCCTGCTTGCAGCTGCACGCCCGGTGTCATCGTAATGAAATTGTCATCGGGAGCTTGGTTCAACGACTGCTGTGAGATAAATCCCATGACGAAGTCTCGGTTTTCTCTCGCATGCTTGACGCAATCGGCCGTGTATTCGGACGTGAAATAATTGTTCGCACTGCTCATCTGAGCCAGCAGGAGCAGGGAGCGTAGGAATGGAGGTGGTGCAAGTTGGGCTAGAGCCTCCGGATCATCTCCTTCGTCTTGCCCATCGCCTGACTCAACGCGTGAAATTGAAGGCCGCATATGAGGCTGCGGACTAATAGCTTCCGATTTCATGCTGATGGTGGTGCTGACTGAAACGACGGACTGCTTCCTCATCCTATCGGTCGTGTCTTCCTCGTATTCGTCTGCAGAGTGTGCGCCATTGATGTTTTGCCAATTGTCGTCTTCCTCTTCGTCGCTGTCCTCGAAATCATTGACTGGAGGCACTTTGGGCGAGGCTCGAATGTCCGTCGAGACCGAGGTGTTGTGCGAGTTGATGGCCTTTTGCGCTGCCTCTGCCAATGCGGGTATGATGGCCGCACCCGAATGAATGGTCGCGTTCACTATAGGAGCCCAACGGACAATGGAAAGTGGCCCACTGGTATACTGCAGCTGCACGGTGTTGCCAATGTCCATGAATTTTCGGTCCTCAAACACCAAGAATTTCTTCCGTCTGGAAATTTCGTTCAAACCTCGAATGGTCTTTTCGCCAAAGTCGCTGATGATGTCGGCGTGTGTCTTGAGGATGCAGATGTGGTCGCCCACCTCCTCGGCGATGCGTAGCAGCTCATTGGTAGTGGTGACATCGGCGGAGACGCACAGGTTGGTACGCTTGATGTGGATGAGGCGGAGGAGGTACGTGGCGAGCGGCGTGAGGTTGGGGTCTTCGGAGCGCTCAGCGTAGGTCTGGCTCAAGGTCGGATGGCGAGCCATGGTGCAGCTGTGGGCAGGCTTGTGCTTGTGCTGTCGGGGAAGTGCTGGGTGCTCTCGCGCTGGTGGAGCTGCGGGCGAGCGCAGAGCAGAGAAGGGGCAGCGCAGAACAGAACAGCAGCAGGAGCAAATCCAGTAGGCGAGAAGGGAGAGTGGACGGCCGGTGGGCGGAGGGGGGCAAGGCCGAACGTGTCGTTGGTGTTGGCGAGGTTTCGCGGTGTTGTTCTCTACGCCGTCGACCGACACTAGCTCTCGTCAATCTGTCGCCAGCATGCAAGTAGTGGACAGGCCAAGCAGCAGCAGATGGGCTCGGTCTAGAAGTCGGGGCGTCAAATACAGAATGCCAAATCACACTTCGCTGGCACAATGCTATCTATCTCGCACTCGCTCTCCTGCGTCAGCCCGCACTCTGCACAGCCTGTGTTCCCTGCTGCTGCTGCTACTGCTTTCGTTGTTCCCGCTGCCGCGCTGCCACTCGTTGGCCGATACGGATCATCTCGAAATTCCTTTCCAAGCCCAACTACGCCGCAGCGGTGCTGGTCCCTCTTCAGAAAACGCCCGACCCTGGCACTGGCGCTGGCGTTGGCGCTGCAGTGATGGGCGGCGGCAGGGAATGCTTAAATCCCCTTCCAGCGAATCACATACGCTGAAGTTTCGCCGGACGGCGGGCTCCGTGAAAATCCACCGACCACGGCCACCATCTCGGGACCGTGGAGGCTCTGTTCGACGCTTTTGACGTTTCGTTGCAGGCTGTCGTACGACCATTGCACCGCCGCTGTACCGCGGGAGAAGAGCAGCTGATCCACTACTGATGATTCTTCACCGACAGACTGCTAGAGAGCAAGGAGTCCAGTTCAATGTGAATGCTTTGTAACAGTCGCCTTGATTGCGTCCCCAGATACTTGTCTCGTCTTGCGTTACACAGATCTCTGTGTGACTGTCGCAGCTATACAGGATCTTGCCGAGAACAGACCGATACGCATCAGGGGTAACACCAGGACTGGGCCTGTCTCAATAGGCAAGACGGGAAGATCACATTCGCGATTCCCAATGCATGTCATGTCTATATTGCTGGGGGCTTCCATTCGCACTGTGCACTACCCACTAGTTCATCAGATTCATTCCGTGCTGCCGCCTGTTTGGGAGACAAATTGTCTCGTTTGAGATATTTCCCGTGCGGAGAGAGGCGCTGCTCCATACCTGTAATATTTAGTCAGCTAGATGTCCAGTCTTCTGCCCTGCTACGGCAAGGTCGATCTCAGGCAATCGGTCAAAGATGTGGAACGACTCACCAGGCAATGGCCGCCATTCCGAGGAAAGCGGCGATGCAGCTGAAGACAAGAGCAACGATGCCGCGAGCAGTGAAACCCGACGGCAATGGCGCAATACTCAAATTCTGACCGGTGAGATCCAATGCGTTTTTCGTGTTGCCTGCCGCGTTGCCTGCGATTGGTGTTGGTGTCGCTGCCGCTGAGCACGCGTCGAAGTGATTTTGTGGGATGGTCAAGGTCTCTTGTAAAGAAAGAGGCGCTTCGATCATTGTGGCTACTAAACCACTGGCAAGGTGCCATTCTGCTAATCGTTAGCTTTATGCTCACCATCTGGCATTAGTCCGCACAATACTCACCCAGATGGCAATGGAATAGCCAGATACCGGGGTTGTCGGCGCGAAAGCGAATGACGAAGTTTCCTTGCGGTCGCACCCAGAAAGTATCACGTCTCATCTAGGTAGTAGGAGTAAGCGGCAGTCACAATCTACCATGGGCTGACTTGTGTAGGGTTTTCACCGATCACTTCACTTACTGGTATTGCGGGATACTCGGTATGATTGTTTGGATCAAAAAAGCCATAGTTGTCGGGACTGCGCCACGTGACCTGAAAATTCCTCCCATGCATGTGAAATGGATGCTTTCCTGGATCGTCGTTGTTCAGGATGATCTCTATTACATCGTTCTTGTTGAGTATGTAAGAGTTCGTGTCCCGCCCATACACCGTGGCGTTGTTTGCAAATTCACCAGTAGTCAAGGCAGAGTACAGTGTCGGAACCTTTGGACGCACGTAGGTTATCCCGTTGAAGAAGGCATAGTTCGCTCCATTGCCCAAATTGTTCATGGAAAGATCGAGGTTGAAGGAGTAGTCGACCTTGTCCAGAAGTTCCATCCGATCCTGCGGTACCAGATTGAAATCGTCAAATTGAGCATCCCAGCTGTCCAACGAAGCAGGTGCCGGCTTCGGTTGAGACTCATCATATACGAGCCAGCCGGTGACATTTGTCGGCAAGCCTGGTGGAATGGCATCGAAGAGATCCGTGTCCATCGAGGCGACAATTGCAAAGTTTCCGGCGCTGGTATCATTTTTTGTCGTCACTAGGAATCCATAACGCTGTGCTGCGGTAATGCTACAAGTGGAGATTGTCAGACCGCAGGCTCTGGGTGATATGATGTTGCTGAGTGACAAGGAATGAGGCAAAGGTACTTACTAGATCATTTCGGCGTCCGCAGGTTCTGTGTACACTCCATCGACTTCGATGATCCTGATAGTGTGGCCTTCGATCCAGAAGTATTGACTGGCAAATGCGCCAACGTTGACCAATCTGAAGAAATATGTTTTGTTTGGCTCAACTGGAATGGTAAGGTTCTGGGTGTCGTTCATCAGTGCAGACTTTGGCACAGGTTCAGCACCAGTTGGATTCTCAACGCTAATGAACCAATCCAAAAGTCCTGGCATCTGGTCATGGTACCAATCTGAGATCGAGAGAGCAACTTCTGTATCGTATTGACCCAGGTATGGATTTTCGGGATCGTTGACTACGAATTGGCCGCGCATGCCATCTGGATACTGTCCTCGGCTATGCGAGTGGTACCAGTACGTTCCTGGCTGCTCAATGGTGAAATTGTAGACGAAAGAAGAGCCAGGTGGAACATCACATTGAGTGACACCGACCGGGCCGTCCATCTCGTTGGTGCCGTTCTGGAACAGGCCGTGGAAGTGGATACTCGTGCTTTGATTGCCGAGCTGGGAACAAAGTTAGCAGAGTAGCAGGCCACGCGGAAATAGCATCGCAAACCTGGTTGTTCATGTTGACGATCACTCTGTCGCCTTTGGTGACATTGACCGTAGGGAGCGGCCACTCATTGTTGATACCAATGACCGGTCGACTGTGCATGCCATCTGGATCGCGGGTCACCCAGGTGATGTTCCAGTCAAATGTCCTGGTCTCTGCAGCGACATGAGTTGCCAGTGGCAGTAAGCTTGCAAACAGCTTTCGAAGGGCCATTGTGAGAGCGTGAATCGCGACAAGAGACAATGAGCGCCCACAACAATCGCAAGCTGACGTCGCAAGATGGAAGATTCGATTCGATTGATAAAAACGGCAGCCACGCCGTGAAGTGGAGCGCTCCGGTCGTCGGCGGGCAGAGAGGGTGGCTTCGATAGGGTCAACGACTCTGCGAAGGATCAAGCATCTGATTAGCGGAGATGCAGTGTCCACGCGAGTCCCCAGTCCTGTACTTTGGAAATCGTCGACGCCAGGTGAAGATAAGCGACGAAGTCAAGCCGCTCGTACCCAAGTCTAGTGGCGTTCCAGCTCGAGCTGCCGCAACAAGCACGGTTGAATCGGCCGTGCTCGCCTCGGCGGCAGCAGTGAGCGACGCTCCCAAGCCACCTCGCTTCTCGACGATGCAGGGTCAGAGTGAGCGTTGTTTGTCTCGTGTTGCGGCAGCCCAACCCACGCTGCGGGCAAGCGAAGAGGTGGTGTGAGCTTTGGTGTCGAGCAATTGTGGCTTAAGCTTCGCTGCAGCATTGGCAGAGCTTATTCGATTAGCGCCATCCGATTATCAGATGGTTGATCTAGACTTTCGAGCCCGCGATGGGTGAGAGCCACTTCCGCGTCGCCGGCCGCGGGTTGCTTTCTGGGAAGCGAGATAGCGACAGCAGGAGTGAGTGCGAACAGCAGCGTGTCCCGTAAGTTGCGTGGATTGAGAAGGCGCAGCTGTGTGGTGAAGCCTGCCCTCACCCATGCCGATGTGCTGATGAACCCTAGTTCCAGTCTCAGTGCAAGAGCATCGAGCGTGCGGCAGCTCGCAAACCATTGGAGCAGTGCCGCACTGCTCGCGCTAAGTCTCGCACGTCCCACTTGTCGCCGACTGGCGGTCCCAACAACGCACCACACAGCTTGCTTGACTCCCCGTCACGTCCGACACCGGCTGGGGGTGCCTTCTGGCTTGTTCGTATTGCCGACCGTTGGGCTTTTTGGCGCGTGCCCGCCGCAGAGCTTCCCCGGTAGCTTTTGGGAAACTCATGCTTCACTTTACAAGATCTGATAAAGATCCATTTATCTGATTGTTTAGTTTTGCACGCGACTGCTGAGGAGGCCGGCTCAAGCTCCAGCGTCCAAGATGGTGAATGTGTTCGCGGTTCCGGGTAAGCCTCATGGTTGTCGCAGCGCCTTTTTCCCATCTTGACTGCTGACTACTTTACTTGTAGTTTTCTTCATCTGCTTCCGAGAGTGTTTGGAGTGCACAATTGTCGTCTCCATTCTGCTCGCTTTCCTCAAGCAAAGTATCGGAGGGCCCGAGAGCGACCAAGCAGTGTACAAGAGGCTCTTGCGACAAGTATGGCTCGGGATAGGTTCAGGTCTTCTGATCTGCCTCGTCATTGGCGGCTCTTTCGTTGGAGCCTTCTACGGACTTGACAAGAATTACTTCAGCAAAGCCGAGGACCTCTGGGAGGGAGTCTTTGGGCTCATTGCTTCCATAATAATTACCGTCATGGGCATTGGATTGCTGCGAGTGTCCAAACTCCAGGACAAGTGGAGGATGAAGATCGCGCAAGCCCTTGAAAAACACCACGGCAACCAGGGACTCGGCGTGCGATCGCGCTTCAAGTTATGGTGCGAGAAATACGCAATGTTCCTGCTGCCGTTCATCACAGTGCTTCGAGAGGGCCTCGAAGCCGTCGTCTTCATCGGTGGCGTAGGTCTTGGTCTTCCCGCGACGTCGTTCCCACTGGCTGTGATATGCGGACTGCTCGTGGGCTGTGTGATCGGCTATCTGATCTACAGGTAAGTGCTGTCAGATCCCAACCGAAAAATGACTCCAACTCATATCGCGCAGGATTGGCAATACCGCAAAGCTCCAGGTCTTTCTGATCATCTCAACCTGCTTTCTGTACCTTGTGGCAGCCGGTCTCTTTTCCAAAGCAGTGTGGAACTTTGAGATGTACGCCTGGAGCCAGCTGACTGGTGGAGACGCCGCAGAGACTGGATCCGGCCCAGGTTCATACGACATCCGCAAGAGCGTTTGGCACGTCAATTGCTGCAATCCAGAGCTCAACGGAGGAGGCGGATGGGGCATATTCAACTCCATCTTGGGCTGGACCAATTCGGCAACCTATGGGTCTGTCCTGGCATACAACCTGTACTGGCTGGCGGTCATTGTTGCATTCCTTTCGCTCGGCTTCTACGAAAAGCGAGGGCACTGGCCATTGATGCAAGCTAAGCTGTCCAGTCAGCACTCAGATGTGAATAGCGATCACCTTAGTGAGGATCATGTTGCGGACGAGAAGACGACTGCTACGGTCGTTACAAAGCCTCATGGCCAGGAGACCTTGGCATGAGGAGATGGTAGACACGGAGTGCGATTCTCTGAAGGTGGAGCATGACACAGAGGCATATATGTGTCAGTTTGTGTAGAGTACGAAGCAAATTGAGCTCATGTCATGATATTGTAACAACTCAAGTGTCGCGTGCTGAAGTGCGTAGAAGTGTGTTGCTGAGTGGACCCAACGGGACATCTCTCATTGGTCAGTCGCGCCTTCCATCGTGAGGCCAATTCATTCTCCGGCTTCGTCGTCATAGCCTCATTCGTACGCAACAGTACTTGATCAATCAACGACAAAATGTTCTGGCCTTATCCCTGAGTCAGCTCGTGAGCGCCTCGAAGCAGGCTCCCTCGTTTACCAATGGCACAATATGGTATGCCGACACTGTCGCCGACTGCTCGGCGAGGCGGCAGTGAACGCAAAACCACTGCTCCAAACCGATCGCCGGCCTCAGCGAGATCGAAGAAGACGAAAGCGTTGCCAGTCATACGAAAAGATGATAAGATCGGTGCGCACGTCGACACAGTGACCGAAGTGGCACGCGAAGAGGCTCGGCGGGAAGGAAGCCCGATTGTGGAAGAGGACAAAAGTGCCATCGACAATCCGCGTGGCGATGCTCACGGTATCATCGCGATTGAGGGAAAGGGTGACATTGTTCTACACATTGAGCATAAGACGGCAGCTGCCACTCTGGGCCAGAGATATCGTGTCTCATCTGCAGCTTTGAAGAGCACTTCGAAATACTTCGAACGGCTGCTGGACGGGCGGTTCGGTGAAAGCGCGAGAATTGAGAAAGAGCACGTCATTCTACGCGATCAATATGGAACATTGGACAAAGTGCCCTCGGTCGAGCTGCCAGTGATAGCAATTGAAGATATCGGCCGCATCTCTGCCGTCAGGTCCATCGAGGCCCTTTGCACAGACTTCCTCCTTATTCTCCATGCCAGAGACACGAATACGCCGGTCCCTACCGTTAATCTCGCAAATCTCGCCATCGTCGCCGACCGATTCGATGCGCTTGATACTGTGCGCACATATGCGTCACGCAAGAAGTTGACTCGAGCGATTGAAGGAAAGACTACTGCAAAGGCAGAGTCGAGCCTGAGCGAAGAGCGAGTTCGGCAGCGAATACTGATTGGTTTACTACTCGATCACGCACCATGGCTAGACAAACATTCTGCACGGCTCATCACGAGTGGCTCAAAGAGTTGGACAGGAAGTCGAGCTGAAGAGACCGATGTCATGTGGTGGAATCTCCCCCACGGCCTCGAAGAAGAGCTATTGACGCGACGAGAATACATCTTGGATATGCTGCAATCTTCTGCTGCGCAGTTTGTGGGACAGTACATGTCTCGTGAGCGTCAATGTCGTCTCGGCTACGACTCCTCGGCAGCATGCGACAGCTTCCAGCTTGGAGAGATGATACGGTTTCTCTCACGCTGCGGGATGCTGCAAGTCAAGGGACTGCTGTATGACGCTGCAGATCCGGCCGAGCCTTATACGGGTGATATTTTCACGCTGATCGACTCTTTGCGCCACGTGCCCGAATATCAGATCGATCGCAATCACAGCCACTGCGGAATTCGGGGCCGTTTGATCTCAATGCTGGACATGGTCATCGATGCGCTGCATCATGTTGGCATTTGCGCCGAATGTTGGACCTCTAGCCGCCACGAACACGCCTGGATGGATCTGAAAAGGCCTCTGTTATGGCGGAGTCAGGCTTATTGCTCAAGAGGCCTGCCGCACACAGAATTGCACGCTCAGGTCCGGACGATGTTCACTGCGACCGAGCGAGACTGGAAATGAGCATAACTCGTGATTTTGCCGCCATAAAGAACGCTGCTGTTCTCGTACAAATTTGCGGCGTGCCATCAACGTGACATATTCGTGACCCTGTCGTGTGCTACGGCGTCCAGTCACATGTCTGGCGACCGGCTACCATCAAAGGATTGATTGGGGCGGCTGCGGCTGTGTACAGCCTGCCCGCAGGGCAGTGCTGCGCTGCTGCTGCGTCTGGACCCCGCACGCACCAAAGCTCACGAGTGTTTGTTAGACATCAACACTCTGCTTTTCGCCTTCGCCGCCAACTCGCATGGACAATCATAGGCGCTGTAGTGGAATGCGAGTATTTGAGGGACACACAGGGTTTCGCTGTCCTTCACTGCTATGAAGTAGGCAGTGCGGTAATCGGTATGCGCCCCAACTTCTGAGCAATAAAGACATTTAAGACGTGTGGTCCACTACACAAAGTCTCATTCACTTATTAAACCTCAGATCAGTGAGAGTAGTGGAGTGACTGCGGAAAGACCCACCCTTTGTCCTCAGCACACAAAATGGCAGCAACCAGCACTTACTCTATTTCCACTTTCCAGCCTCGTCGGACTGACTCGTCGCTGCGCAATCAGAGTACTATGTTTTCTTCTATCAAACATAAGCTTAGCCGTAAAGGCGCCGGCACTGGTAGCAAAAGGGATAGCGACATCCCTCCACAACAAAAAAGCGCACCTTCCACGAGGCGACCAGGTAGGTCATGTGGCTGCACTTTCCACGAGCAGCAAGGCTGACCGGATTGAATCAGCACAACCGAGCAACAATCCATTCACAGCCATGGGCGACGCACCACCAGCATATTCTCCAGCTCCTAATGCAGCGCCCGCCATAACAGTGTCCGCGCCAGTAGATCAGGGCGCTGACGATCCATACACCTTCCTCACAAGCTTCGACACAATCTTCCTGATCGACGACAGTGGTTCAATGGCAGGTGGGCGATGGCGGGAGACAGGCGAAGCACTCGAGACAATCACTCCAATCTGTACCGCTCACGATCAAGATGGCATCGACATCTACTTCCTCAATGCCAAGGATTCCGATTTCCATCACAACGTCACGAGTGCTGCTACTGTTCGCGAAATATTCCAGACAGTTCGACCAGGAGGCGGGACGCCCACTGGACAGCGCCTGAATAGCATCTTGAGGCCGTATCTTCGCAAGTACGAAAGCAGTCCAGAGACTGTCAAGCCGATCAATCTCATCTGCATCACGGACGGCGAGCCCAGTGACGATGTCGAGAGCCCTTTGATCGCTGCTGCGAAGAAACTCGACAAGCTCGATGCTCCAGCTTGGCAAATTGGCGTGCAATTTTTCCAGGTCGGTCGGGATGAGCAAGCGAAGCTTCATTTGAAGCAGCTTGACGACGAGTTGGCGGAGATTGCTGGCGACGATGATTTGCGCGACATGGTTGACACTGTGCCATTCACGGGCGCTGAGGGGACACAACTCAATGGCGAAGGTATTCTCAAAGTCGTTTTGGGTGCGGTCAACAGGCGTCTGGATCGGAAGAAGAGTAGAGATCTCCATCGATGATCGGGCGTCGATTCGCGAGGCAGGTTGGAAAGGAACTGAAAAATACGTTAATAGCAGCTCCCAGGGCAATTCTGGGGGCTGCTGTAATGCAGATACAGTGCGACCTAGTGCTTGGTGGTATATCTGCGTATATGCAAGCCCAAGCACGCTTATCTCTTCACTGAATTGCAGTAATTAGAGGAGCTTCCAATAATGCAGGAGCTTATTTACAAGATTCGACTTTGAAATATGTTCTAATAGCCCGCTTTAGTAACTGTAAGAACCGGCTGGAAGACCACCGTCCGTGAGCAGAGGTCCTCCGCAAGTGAAGACACTACCCTCCGGAGCGCCGAACAGAACATCGTCATCGAAATACTCTTCGCTGTAGTCAATGTCGACGCACTTCCAGTTGTCTGGTGGCGAGCCGCCAAGTGGGCCGACCTGCAATCCAAAGATCAGTGGTGATTCACAAATGCAGCGTCGAAGGAAACTTACATGTGGGCAGTGCACCTGCGGTCGGACCTTGGTCAAGATTACGTGAATCACACGGCAAACGACGTTGTCGCCGCAAGCCTCATCGAAAGAACCAAAAGGCTTCGCTGATAGTTGCGCAATGCTCTCCTCGGCGCTCGAATATTGCTGGTTTTCACCGATGCATGTCTGCTGGATGCCAGCGCACAGCTGCTGCGTAGTGCCGTTCTGGACGAGTGGGTTTCCGAAATCAATTCCATTTGCGGCGTTGGTCCATGCCTCTAAGTTGGGGATCCATGCGTGGTATTTTAGGACCTTGCCATCGTCGTCAAAGCGCCAAAATGCGACCTGGTAGAATGTTAGCAGCGTGCCCAAAGCTCAGTGCAGAGACCGACGTGCCTGTGACAGTGTCGAAACTGGCTTTGTAGTGTCCAACTCCAGCGTCTGCGGATCAACGTGTCCTGCAAGGCGACATCAGCGAGAGCAAAATGACAAGGTCATGGCAGTCGGCACGAACCCGCGCGAAAGTATACTAATGAAGCAGCTACTTCCGGACAGCCCGAGGTGAACTCTAGAACTTCTGATCGGTAGAATGCAACTCCGTTGGACCCTTGTGGCGTTGGGGCAAGAGAGAAGAAGTATTCGATACTGTCATCGAAGCCGGTGAAGTTGCCTACGGGAGAGACACGTCCGGTGGCCTCATCGGCAAAAAGGTGTGGCGGCACGGCAGAGGCTCCTTGCGCGACGATTTGAGCATTGTTCGGGTATACGGTCACTGGCTAGAGTTCAGCAATCATCCAGCGTCCACGCTCGTTTGGCGATAAGATACAGTTGTAAATCTCGCGAATGGTCTGGAGATTCCTCTTTAGCATAGTCTGGCAACTTCGAATGCCTCTTGGCCAATGCAGCGCCACCTGCAGGGAGCTTGACTGCCAAGGCCAGGCTCGAGAGCACAAGCAATGGAAAGGAGAGGCTAGAGGTCAACATGGTATTTGCCAAGCGAACAGGCCTTTGGTGTCGTAAGGGGAAGAAACTTGCTCAAACCAGCTCAAGTAGAGGTGCTGTGCAGACATATAAGTTGCGAGGGACAGCCCAGTCGCTCTCGAATGACGATGCGAAGACCGACACTGGCATCTTGCTCCTGCATGGCTGCGCGCGCTGCCCTTGTACGGAAGGCGGATGCATGGTATGACCGTATGACACAAGTTCTGACAAGCCGACTCCGAGGCCTGCATAAGCAGAATCAGCGTGATTATCAGACTGGAAATGAAATTGGAATCTCGACGCTGGCTGGAACCCCGATGGTCGAACAGGCATTCGTTTGCTCTGCATCACTGCAAAACTTGGTTTTTTGCCATGAAATGGCCGCCACGTCCAGGAAAATACCGTAGTCGAGAGCCTGCTTTCGCATAGCTACGAACTGTAGCAGGGTTTCAACGCTGGACGATACTGTAATTCGGTAGTACGGACGTTCGTACGGGAGCTGAAACTAGCTGAAGTCCGTTTCAGACTTTCAGTAAGCTTAATCACCGCTGACATCTCTGGCATTGTATTGGAGTTGGATGAGTGAGCGTAATGGCCGAGAGAATTAATGATCATGGCGCAGTCGACAGCACAGCAAGGACATGTCCAGAACGATGGAAAGATGGGGAAAGCCAATGCCAAGCCATGTCAAGAACTCACGATCGGCGGTCCAGTGGTGACTGCCGTCCCGCGATCCTGGCCGCTGGCATCCGCACATCCTTCCTGGTGATCATCGCAGCCCTTTTATGCAACCCATGGGAATTTCGCTCCCAATTGCACATTTCGATGACCGCGAGAACCGGACAGGCTGCCATGGCCCATGTCGCCCTTGACAATGGAGCGAGACCGAACATCAACGGACAGCCAAGTTTGAAACGCACCAAGTGCTGGCCCTTCGTCTACCGAGACCCAGACTTCGAGCAGACATAGACGCACAGGCTCGCCGGAGCGCTCTACAGACTCTTCGCTCCGCATGCCGCGCCCATCGGTCCTCGGTCGACAAGCTCGCCGAGGGCTTCATGGAGATAGACTGTGGACGAAAAGCCTGCTTCCTGTGGCAAGATGAACTCCATCGCGCACAAAGAAGCCAGCAATCTCCATATCCAGTCCGCTTCCTCATGAGGGAGTCAATCTCCGGTCGAATAATGCTAGGACTTCCAAGGAATCGACTGCTGCAGGATCAATCCAGCAGTTCATGCTTATATTTTGTAGATGCCAGAGCGGCGGAGCGAACCGAGATGAAGCCTGAACATTCCCAGGACTCTTGCTGCTTCCATCGATACCGGTTTGTGGATCTTGCAAAAGATTGCGATTCGCGAATTTTCGAAGGCTCTTCTACTCTTTGGTCGAGCAACAATTGCCGTCTGGCCACCTTCTATGTACCCGCTTTGAACCTCTCGTAGGATCTGTCTGGATTCATGTTCTGTGAATTGAGTGGGGCGGAATATTTCTGGCAGCCGAACACGATATTCGCCTTGGCATTGCGGGTACCTTGCAGCTATATCGAGATGCTACACCTGGCTAGTCTGTGTAACACGTTCTACCGACATCCTCTGGAGATCCTGCGAATAGCTAGCGATACAAAGCTGAAATGCAGGTCCCACATAGACGACCAACATGACAGCCCGATGAGATCGTCGCCTGAAACGACAGAAGCGCAGCAGTAATGCCACTGGGTGATTTCTGCAAACGCGGATAGATCCTTAGACTGATCCACTGCAGCGGAGAGCGGTGCACTGGTATCCACTATCAGAACAGCCAGTCAGTGGCAGTGCATCAACACTGCGTTGGTTGTCTTTTGGCACAGCAAGAATGGTCTACTCTGTTTGGCATCAATGCACCATGGCTATGCTGAAACCTTCGCACTTCGCCAACAACATAGTGCACACTGTGGAGGACACGGATCGTGCGGTGCTCGAAAATAAACTGGTAAGCACTGGGTATTGCGCTTCAATGACTGTCGATGGCATGCAGCAAGTACAAAGGTCGTCGATGAATCGGTCCTGTAACTTGGATCATCATCACACAATCTTCACACCTTCCAACCACACAGCAACCGAGCCCAATACTCTCACATCACCATTAGCCAACAACAACAACAACCAAATTCATTCATCATGCCATCAATTCAATCCATGCTCCCAGCCATGATCGGGCTCCTCACACTCTCCAACCAAGTCCAAGCTGTTCCTACACCATCAGGCGGACTCGTCAAGAGACTCGGCTGCTACGGCGACAGCAGCGACGTGAGCTTCTACTCTCTCCACGGCCTCGGCTACTCTGGCGATATCACACAAGAAGTCAAGAACGACATCCACACAACCTGCACCAAAGCCGCCGGCAAGACCATCAAACCCTCCGAACCATTCTGGCTGTGCACGAACTGGGAAAAGACAGCCAAGGGCAAGTCAGCAGCACTAGAATGCTACGAGAGCTGCCAACCTGGCATCGACATCAGCGGAAGCAATCCAGCCATCATCGACGCCGGCGTGCAAGCTTGCCGGGACATTTGCAAGCTCACACGCGGAGAACCAGATCTCGCAGACGATGGATGGAATCATATCGATTGGGCTATTGAGGTTCGTGGTGGGCAGACTGAGCAGGTCATCACGTATGAGACGTGCAAGGCGGCTTTTGAGACGGAATTGGGCGGGTGCTCGAGCGGTAGTGAGCAAAACCATGATGGCTTCTGGTTCAGGATCGATCCAAATGCCAGGAAGTGCCCAGCTTAGGAGGGAGTTCAGTATTGATAGCATGATTCGGTTGGCGTGGCGTTGGGAAGCTCTCTGCTTTTAATTTGAACCCTTACAGCAGGCAAAATCAATGCAGATCAATCCCAGCTGATTTTGACATGCGGTTTACCGTCCTTTATTCTAGTTGCACATTATGAATCGGTTTGATTACTCACCAGTGGTAGCCAGGGTCACCATCTGAGAAGTTGCGGGGCTGCAAGAGCAGCGAGGCAAGAACAATAAATAGATTCCAGCTCACAGTAACTATCAAAACTGTCTGACGTCTACAGGCCAACAGCTGCCGCTAGACCATCTGTGATATTGTTCAGAACATTCGATCCACCGGCAATCACCTGGAAGATGTT
This sequence comes from Cercospora berteroae, assembly GCA_002933655.1. Lineage (NCBI taxonomy): Eukaryota > Fungi > Ascomycota > Dothideomycetes > Mycosphaerellales > Mycosphaerellaceae > Cercospora > Cercospora berteroae. The sequence continues at coordinate 143,559 of PNEN01000499.1, read as the reverse complement.
CTTGTACGAGTCACTAGAACTTCGGTCAGCAATTGATGTCATGTCAAGACGATAACGGGGCAAGCTTACGCAGTGATATTGCCAAACTCAGTCCCCTTCGATGGAGATACTGCAACGAGGTTGTTGATCATCAATCCCAAGCTCGCAAGTGTGATGGGCTCAGCGCGAGGCCTCCATCCAAGGTTATAAGGCAGACGCTCCTGTTCAAACAGACTTCGGACCCAGTCGAGGCGAGTCACTCCAGTGAGATCATCTCCACCCATGGTCTGCAAGTACAGCCCAGTCTCGCCATAGCGAAGAAGGAACTCACGGGCGCCATAGGTGAATTCTGGGTTTCTCCTCTCGGAGTCTTCTGTACGGCCCGCGATGGCTTTCGCAGCACCGAGCAAGTTTGTGGTCCGGCTGCCTTGATAGAACGACAAGGTCTGCTGCCAAATATCGTTGTTGAAATCGTGGTCGTTGCCGAAGAAGTCATCTTGGCGGGACAGACTGGCGTCGTGTTCGATGGGGCTTTCAAAACTCCGTCAGCAAGTTCATCTCAGCGGCATTCGATACGCTTACAAGTTGTGTTGGTCTAGATCATTCAGATCGAATGATCCACCGAAGGGATTAGGCGAGGAAAATAAGCCAACGCCCCCAATTGCGATTGAGAAGTCTGGACCGACATTCAGGCCAGCTGCCAATCCCTGGACCAGATGTGGGATCGTCATATTCCTCCCGTCGCGGTGCAAAAAGCCATGGTTCGCCAGGGAGTTCTGAGGACGATATTAGCACTCCTGGTCAATTGCGGGAACATTCGTAGACCTACCAGGCCGGGACAAGGCGACCGGACATCGTTTGGTCCAGGTCTCCGCCAGTTGGTAAATCGCGGATCATTTGCAGGAGCAGGTTTCGCGCCATTGAGCAGTGCAGGAATATTCAACTGTGCAGATGCACCAGCAGCAAACAGTGCTCCCACAGTAATAATTGGAACCATAGTGAAGACAGACCTGAAGTGGAAGTTGCGACCTGGGCCAGCTTGGAAGCAGCGGCCGCCACCCTATTTGAACTCCCCATACTCAACAACCACGCTACGCCAGACGCACATAACGCCAAAGCGGTTCGATGGAAAATTCCTGGAGTCGAAGATCGATCAGCCTCGGTCTGTGGCTCGTAGTGACAAAGCAGAATCTCTGATTCGTCGTGGAGAGGAACCCTCTTCAGGCTTGCTCTGCTTGCGGGCAAAGTGATCGACGGGGTAAAAGCTTGAGTGTGCAATGGACACGCTAAAGTCCAATAAAGTTCCCTCACGCGCAGCCGCTTATGTAGTAGGCTGAAAGCCACGCACGTTTGAACCGCGGAGGTGACTTGTTGAGACGACCTTCCAAGGTGGGAGAGGGCCGAGATATCTGTGTAGTGCGACCGCTCGTCACTGCTTCTTATAGGGAACGCGCGCGCCAGGAAGTACTGTAAAGGATCAGCGACGTGAATGGAACTACTGATGACGATGATGATACTCAGGCACGACCGACTTGCATTGACCAACTCCTGTCGATGATTGAAGACCACAATTCAAAACTTCCCCGACTCGCCAAGGCCAGGGTCAATAGCCGTACTACTAGCAAGCTCTGCCCGCGATTGATGCAGCTTGTCACTCTGAAGTAGTCGTCAACCGACATACAACGAGCTACACCACCGACATGCGAGGTTCCAGGTTTCATTATCATGTCTACTCTTTCCTTGCCATACGCAATTGTTGGGGTCTACTGATCAACTCTTCAGAATGTTTCCGGCCACCTCGATAGCCCTGACTGTCCTCTCGAGGTAGTCTTGTGCCAGCTCCCATTGATCTCTCTCCACTGCTTCCGTCACACCCGGGAAGGTCACGGGCGCGTATCCAGTATCCAGGCCTGGAGCGAAGATCAAATGCTGGTAGAACTCCCGCGTAGGCAATCCGCCTTGCGAGGTAAATCCGCGCTGGAAGTCGCGGTACTTGGCGTTGACGACTTGGAGGAGCTCCGAAATGTTGCTGTCGATAGCGAGCTGAGCCAAGTCGGCGGCCTCTTGGGCTTGAGTGCGGAACGTCGAGATGGCATCTTGCAGACTTGAGACATCGAAGTCGACTCTCGATGAGTTGCCGATGGTGTACTGCAGCGTCTGGTAGTATCTCTGCATCTGGTCGGCGTAGTTGATGGGCTCAAGAGGCAGGAGGTCATCGGAAGCCAAGTGGTAACCAAGGAGAGCGAGGTACTGGCCTTTTAAAAGAGATTAGCTGCGCGACATATGGCCAATTTCGACGATATTCCTAACTCACCCATCGATTTATGTGCCAGGAACCCAGGATCCGCAAACTTGCTCATCCAGTTATAAGAATCGAAGTTACTGTGATAGTGGTAGATTGGGTCAGTTGGTCCAGGATTTGCACCCATATCAATCGCAGCAATTCCGCGGTGGACGAAGCTCGTGTAGTCACTCCCAGAACCAAGTACGCCAACGGTTCGGTTGGTGTCGTGGCTCCAGACGTCATACATTGTCGAATTGCCTTCGAGAGCCGGCCAGAGGACTTTCTTCATGATATCTTGAGCAATGCGATGCAGCTCTGGGGTGGCCGAGATATCCGGGTGAGGACCAGACACCGCAACATCGATATTCAAATTGGCAACAACAGACTTCTTGATCCATGGCAAGAACTCCTCCATCCATTCTGTCGATCCGATCAGGCCATATTCTTCAGCATCCCAGCTTGCAAGCACGATAGTACGCTTCGGCTTCCAGCCTTGTTCAAGCAGTTTGCCGAACACACGACCAAGTTCGACAATGACAGCTGTTCCACTGTTGGGGTCTGCAGCACCACCAACGATCCAGGCATCTCGATGGTTGCCAATGACAATAGCCTCGTCGGAGCTCGTGCCGTTGATGATGCCGATGGCGTTCCAGATGTCTACACGAACGGATTAGCCACGACCTCAGCATCCTCTGGCATTCCGATCACCCACCAGTGTATGCGTCCTCCATTTGGTTCGTCAGATGCAGTGTGACTCCAGGCGCAGGTCCAGTCGAATACGTCGCGTTCAGTGCGCCCACCCAGTTCGTCCGGTTCACCGCCGACCCATTTGTGCCATAGCCATCCAACGCAGCAAGAAGTGGTTGAGCCTCTGCATAGGAAATTGGAAGACTGGGAATATGTGGAGTAACAGCTCCCTTGTCAGCGCGTGGTGAGTCCTTGCGAGATGGATAGCCGGGAGTCGTAGGGTCTCCTGGATATGTGCTCAAGAACTGCACAGATCCTCTTTGCACAGCTGTGGGATTACGAGCAGGTCCATCAGGGTAGGCAGCATAGCCTTTGGCAACAGTGATGTTGCCATCGTCTCCTGGGTCTGTGAACAGAACAGCTCCGATCATGCCATTGTCCTGGGCGTTCTTGACCTTTAGGCCTCGGAAGGGACCTGGGAGTTTCGGACCTCGTCAGTACACATCCCATCCCAATTATGGTCTGGAAACCTACCTCCATAGCGAGCCAAAGCTATCTTCCCTTCAAGAGGTACACCGAGCGCCTTGAGTCGCTCAAAATCGACTTGCTGACCTCTTCCAACATACACGTACTCGGCTGTCACATCGCCATTTGCCGAGAAGCCATGAAAAATTGGGATTCGGTCTGGGTAGCTCGATGTGTCATCCTCTTCCAGCACAGCCTCCTCCAGTGAAGGAGTATACTGTGTGCCATTGGGCCATGTCAAGGCGAGAGATCTGCTAACCGGATAGTTGAGGTACACGTTGTAGGCGTCGAGGCGAGTGGTGAAGCCGGCTTCCGCCCATCGATCTGCAGTCCACTGGGCTTGGGACTCGTTCTTGCCAGCAATGTGGTTGCCTGGCAGACAACAAGGCGTCAGCTATGCAATTGAGCAGCTACAGATCTGGCATACCGTGGGTGTAGTAATAACTCCAATCTGAAATCTCATTGGCATCAAAGGAATCGACAATGAGTTGCTCGTCTGGGCTCAGCTCTGCCCGCGGCGTCACAGATCTCTTCGTCCGACCATGGCTGTGGAACTCGCGCTCTCGGACGCAAGCATGCGAAGTCGGCAGGAGGCAAAGCGCGGCAATTGAAGTGAGGAGCTTCATTGCCGACATTGTCATACAGCGCCTAGTTCCGATGTAAGCCTTGTTCTCGTCCACAGCGTAACAGCGGCCGAGCGATATTTATGTGCTTGCATCGCGACACAGATAGGTGCGGATGACGTTTGTGGCCGTCTATCCTGCTAGTAAGGATCGCAGCGTGGTATGTTGCCTTGGTCGCTTGGCGATGCGTGGAGAGCTCTCCGTCCCGCAGAGCGCGTGGTGTCGTTGTGGAGGAGCAGGATCCGGCGCCATTGTCACCTTCCACGAGCAGAAAGGTCGCCAAGCATCGCGTGCCTGCTCCGCGCGCATACCCCAGCAACTGCCCGGCGGAGTGCAGGCGGTGTGCAGCACTTGGTCACCGCGAAAACAAAGCAATGCAGCTGCCTGTGACGCAATGGGAAGTGTTTGGCGGGGACATCGCGATCTGGGGAATGCGAATGCGCGTGGTTCGCACGAGACACGCACCATTGCCGTCCTGGCTGAAGCTTCTTGAGCTTGCATGGCTTTGGCTTTTCCTTTGCCGAACACAATATTGGTCAGCAGATAAATGGAGCGGAAATGTCGCACGCCGACTGTCGAACCGATGTGCAAAAGTCCAGACGCTGGTCTCTGAGCTGCATGCGCGATGCAGGCTGGTGGGAAGACATGCGCTGAGCGTAAGCACTTCTGCACACGACCCGATGAGTCGGTCGAGTTGTGGGTTGTCTTCGCACCTCAATCACCAGATTCACGGCCGAACAAGATAATCTTCGTCTTCGTCAGGTCCTCGAGGAAGTGCTCGTGTCCTCCAGGATGCTCCTCTTCAGCGAAAGTGCATGTGCGGTAACAGGTTATCGCAGCATCTCGCCCTTTGATCTCGGCCAGCAGGAGGCTTTTCATTTGGTCATCGACCGCTTCAGGGTTCTGGGCGGATACGACCCGTGCCAGTTTGTGATATATGTGGCTCGGCTGGATTCGTCGTTCGCCATACGGCAGTATTTTGGGCCAGCGGCCATGCCTTCTCACGTCCCAGCACTCTTCCGCTGCCCGAATCAATAGGTCTGCAAACTGTCTAGAAGCCTCGTGGTATCCACGCGCAACCCGAGCAATGTCAAAAGCCCCCCAGTCGCTCCTCAAATGAGGTGGAATGTACGCATGAGGTCGGACAGAGGCTTGCAAAATCTGCTGTGGTAGCTCCGGCGCCGTCGCACGTGGCTCGGGACCAATTTGATGCTCGGAATATGTTGGCGGGAGAGTGGGAGGCGTTGCGCCTCTTCGATTGCTGGAGACATTGAACAGACATGTTACGGTCCCTCGAAGCTTGGTGCCAATGTGTTTAAGGTGTGCCCGGATCGCATGGAAGCGTCGAAACATTTTCTCCACAAGCGGCCGGCGCCGTGTTGGTGATTCGAGTTGCGCACGCCGTCCTCACTTCTCAGCTTTTGCTTTCGGGCTCAGGTGATTCGGGTAGGAACAGCTCCAGTTGTTGTGCGTTGTCGAGGGATGTAGATGTCAGACTGTTTCCTAGGGAGCTGTGTGGTTTATCTTGAGCGCGTCAGATCATCCACATGCCAGAATGAGGTGGTCATGTCGAATATGGTGATGTCGAAGCAGCTGCCCAAGGCCGCCAGTTACGCGTAGGCTTGAACCAGGAGTGAGGCCATCATGGTACACTAGAAAGTGAAAGGTTATCTATTAGTGAGGCTCACATTGCAATTCTGAGCCGTGGCTGCGAGTCGTAGTGTATCAATCGCTTGATGTGAGCATCTAATTTGTTGAAAGCGCAAGCAATGCTAGCCAGAGGGGAACCGACCAGACCGAATCTGCAGTCGTCGTCAGAGATATGGGCCGACCGCGATCAAATACCTCTATTGAATTCCACCAGGCCGTTCTCTCCACCGCGTTCCCAGAACTCCTTCTCCAGACTCGTAGCCTTGACTGCTTGTCGTTGTGGGAAAGCTGCTAAAGCAAGCGGCAGTGCAAATATGCTTGTCGTGAGGATGAGTCCGAGGTTGACTGGCAGTACCAACCGAGGCCTGGACTTCAGCCACTGTCTCTGCTGCAACCGTACAAGGATGAGAGGCGGGATGACCATGATCGGCGTCGCGTTGAGAACCCGAGAGACAGCAGTCTCGCCGACTGCAAGTGTGGCTGCCTTCTTGCTCTTACCGATCGACTCGAGAGGCTGCCCGGCTTCCTCGCGCTTCTTGCGAACTTCTTCGGATTCGCTCGGGAAGACGTCTATGCCTCGGCGAATCTCTTCTCCTCTCATCAAAAACACGTTCAACACACCAGCGCTGGCCACGGCAGCGAATGGCACCAATCTGCCCAAGACAACTTTTGTGCTAGGACGGAGGCTTTTCAGTCTTGGCACGACGGAGTTCAGTCCAACAGCAACACCGCAACTTGCGCCGACCGCCAAGAAGTACGACTGGACTATGCTGGGAGTCGACATCGGTGTACTCTTGTTTGCATTTGAAAAGTTGATGGCGACGTTGAGAGACTGATTGGCAACTTGCCAGGCAATCGTTCCCGTAGTGGTCAGGTTTGGTGTGAGCATTCCAGCAGTGACAACCAGATTGGATAGAACGAAGCAGGACATGCGAAAGGGAAGAAACACTGGTTCTCCGGTGTCTTTTTCGAATCAATTAGAGGACAGCCAGATAGGCAAGAGCATTTCCTACTTACCTGGATGCAGCGTGGAATCCACAATCTTCTTGGCAGTCCATAGATCAGGAGTCATCTGTGGGATCTTGCCTTGCTTATACTGAGTAATCAGTGCTTTGGCATTTTCGAGACCCGTCGAAGAAGTGAACAGTGTTCTACCAGATTCATTAGCCAGTATTCCGGGCAGCATCGAAGTTCATCTTGCTTATAGGACGAATACGCGTCGAGATGACTGACCCCATGGGATCACGCAGTAGCAGTCTCGTTCCAGGTTCAAAGCCTCACCTCGGATCTGAAATGTCTGCAGAGTGTTTGACTCGGCCCCAATATGTGCTGAGATCATGGCGAGAAGCAGGCAGATCTCTGCTCCCTGGCAGAGCGGAAGACATGTCTGTGGACAATGAGCAGATGTCAAAAGTCAAGCGAGACGCGAAATGCTCACAATCGCGGTGAGGTGCAGGCGCGGCAATCGGTCGCGACAGCCGTCTGGCCAATCAAAGAACGCCAAGCCCAGGGGTCTTCGCCTTTGGCCAGCAGATTTCTCCCGTCTGTTGCGACTTTCAACTTGGACTTCCTCGACAATATGCAACGGTAGACTTGCAGTCATGGCCATCCTGATGAGACTCTGATTAGTCCACATCTCCATGGCCTACTCGAGCAACTGAGAAGATTTAGGTGATTCCTTCAGTTTTCAAGCCTCCAACCGTCTCTCACCGCGCTCGGTCTTCGAACTCCCTATGGCAGATCTTGAGCTGGCTACACACATTGTGTATGAGACAAGAACAATCATCGGCGGTCTTTGAGTACGGGCCAGGCTTGCTCACCACAGTCAGGTTTCGTAATTTACCAGTTCGGGACAAATTTCTTTGCGTACGGCCATTTCTGATGCCGGATGCCTCAATCATAGTTATCTTTACATACATAGGGGCACAGCCATTAGCACTTCTACAGAGGGTATATCACAAGCTCTGTACGCCCAGACGCCAAGCACAATTAAAGATTACATTATCATGAACGTCTGCTGCTCTCCTCGATCTCCCTCCTCCTCGCTTCTCTGAGATCTTGACTTCGGGGCTGCCGTACCTCTCTCCACACACCATCCCAGGGCCGCAATTCATTTGTGCCTTGCCTTGAGATGCCGGGCGTAGGAAAAGCTGATTGGGGGTATGCAGAAGAAGCACTTGACTGTGGCGCATACCACCCGCCGGCTGGAGTATCCTCCTCTTCTCGGCCTTGCCAGTCTATGCGGAATGTGCTGGATGACGTGTCTGGAACTGAGGGTGAATCCTTGTTTAAAAGTAGCATGAGCATCTGCTGTCGTTGCATTTCCTCCTCTGTGATAGATTCGGGATCGTAGCCGGTGTTGGGAGTGGCAGGTGGCCCTTCGCGGGAATATGCAGTTGGGAACATATTGCGGTTGTAATTTTGCTGGTACATTTGCTCTTGCGTGAGAGCTGTCTGACTCTCTGAAGGCAAGTGTGTCATTGGCACGGGCAGTTGCTGCTGTTGGGTCCTTGTTTTCGCAGCGCCGACTTTCCTCTGCGTCCACACGAGTAGTCCTCCGTACAGAATCGTGCCGACGGCTGCACACACGGTTACCAAAAGCGCAGGAGTATTCCAATGGTATCGCCGGAAAACCGTGAAGTTGTAGAGCACTGTGAGTAATCCGATTGAACAAGACGTAAATGCTGGGAGGAACACATTGTCTGCCTGAAACTCAGGGCTTCGTACTGCAAAACATAGCAAAGCCGTGAAAGAAATGCCGGCTGCAAGTAACGCCACAGCAAATATGCCAATGACAGCTTGAGATATCCGTGTTTGAGGGTCACGATCAAATGTCGTAGGAAGCATAAGGAAACTGCTTGCGGATCAGCTTAGTTCTCACCTATAAAGGACGTGCCATTGCAGTCGAACGTGGGACCTAGGAATAAGCGATGTGCTGCACCATTATCCGGCGAGCGCGCGGATAGGGACTTACCCTCCCAGTACCATGAACGACGATGCTACCGCCACAAGTCTCCAGTACCATGCAGTATCATTCCTCCTCGTTGCAACTCCATTCACAGTATGATAGCTTTGCGGCCGCCCAGCGCTGGACGTCCGCAGCCGCTTGAAGATGTTCAAATTCGACGCTTTCGCTTGCCAGTTCCGTTGCTCTCCTATATTGTCTCGCGGTCCCGCATACATTTGAGGCCGACTTGGGTGGGCAGTGGACGAATCCAGTGCGCCGAAGCGCCTGTGGTAGTTGCTTCCTCCTCTTCTTGTCTATGTTCTCAAACTTCGGGCTCCTGCGCTGATGGTCTGTCGGCAGTGCCGAGATCTGCTAACGTAGGCTTGCGGCTTTAGTCTCTCGAAAGTCCTGGTCAGTTGGCAGGTCGGCTGGGTGGATGCGTCGTTGTCGCGCGATGTGGTGATTTCATGAGCGATTGGGGTACTTCGTACCATGCGAAGGGCCTTCCCCTTCTTTATCGAACCGGGTGAAGAAGTACAGCAGGTTGCGCATGGCCGTCCGACCTACATCGTAAGCCGGTCAGAAGATCTACCTTGTTGCCGAGTGCGCTAAGAGGCGTAAGCCACGCTCTTCCGTCCCACAGCTGCAAGACTGCGCCTCCAAATAATGAGAGTATAGCAGGCAACACGAGCATGCTGCAGCTCAGAGCGGCTGTGGCTCCGGACATGTCGTGCAGCGCGCATCCGTGACGTTGCATCGGAACGTGTCTCTAGGGGACTCGGCGAATTGTGCAGACGCGAAGTCAGGGCGACCTGGAATTTTAGCTGCTCGCTGGCAGTCGTGACTGCAGAGAGATAGCCACTTCCTAGTTCACGGAAATTTTGGTCGGCTTGCAATTTATGCAGAAGTTCAGCAGAAGCCCTCCGATGTTCACGAGAGAGCAGAAGATGGAGTGGGAAAGGGAGAGACTAAGTCAAAGCAGCGCAGCCACAAGCGGACGGAAACACACATCATCCTGCGCATCCTCCACGCCTGGTGCACTGTCATCTGTGGCTGATGGCTCAGAACGTTCATCCTATTGACTATATGGGTCGTGATCAAATTCAACAGGGAAATTCCCCAGAGACGCAGTGTCTTCCCTCACATACACGCTGACAGTGTGCCCTCTGCACGCGAACAAACCACGGCCGTGCTCATCAAGCACAACCTCTGGTCGACCTTCTGGTCCTTTCAGAACGTCAATCCACCTCTCGCCAGGCTGACCAGCAACCATACTCTTGACTGTCCACTTGTTTGGCTTATCGATGCTCATGATGACTACGCAGCCGGGTCGATCGTGAGTGCCAGATCTCGTCCAGCCAATGCATGACTGGCTGTCCATATAGTCTGTCTGCGCCCCGTACGCAAAGAGTTTCCGAGCAAGCATCAAGGACGGCAGTACAGGATTTTCGCAGTGAGGACCGTCCTCACAAGGTGGCCGACAATGCGGATCCTCGGCCGCTTCTCCTTTCTTACCTTCACAGACTCCGTATAGGTCACCCCAGAATACGTATGGCAACCCTCCAGCCCGAAGGAGAATGAACGCGTAAAATAGTGCCTTGAGGCCCTGGTCCATAGGTACGCAACTCGCCTGTCCGGTCTGTGTATCATGACTCGTGACAAATGTTACAGCTTGATATGGGCGAACGGCTACTAAGGCCTGCTTGTCTGGATCGCCAGGTCCTGACAACAGAGTTCTGAGATCAGCGTTCTTGCTGCCTCGGCGGACATCTTCAGAAACGCGACTGAAGCTGTACAGCAAGGGCGCATCGAAAGCGTATGCCAGCTGCGTACCACAGCCTTGTGGAGTAACGGTGTCAAGCCATCTTAGCTGTCTGCTGACCTCGGCAGCCAGTACCTCACCAACCACGAACGCATCTTTTCCAAACCGTCTGCGACTAGCAGCATGGACCTGACCGATCCACTCTCGTGTGAAGTGCCAGCTGAAATGCTGTGCAGCGTCCAGTCGAAACCCACTGATGCCTACATCTTCTACCATCCATCTGCCCCATTGTAGAGTATCGTTGCGAACCTCCGGATGGTGGTAGTAAATGTTCGAGAAGAGAAGGTAATCGTAGTTCCCATGCGTATGGTCCACATCATCTACCCAACCTTTACCTGGACGTCTTACTGGAGGGCCATCAAGGAGTGCGTTCTTCATTGCATCTTTGGCGAATTTCGCGAAACGGTTGAAGCCATTGTTTGGTTTACCGGGCATAGGGAGCTGTTGATCGTTCGGCCTCGGACAAGTCGCAGGGTCGTCTATCAATTTGTAAATGGCATTCTTCTGGCTGCGCTGATCCCAATCCGTGCCACTGAAGTGCTCTGCTCTCCACTTCATCAGACTGTATTTCATGCCTTCTCTTTCTCGGCCTGGAAACTCATACTTCAGCCATGCCTCAATCTTCTTCGGTGCGCAAATTTCAACCCTGCGATCATGTCCATCGACCTCGACAGCCCAAGTCTCTTCTACTACGTCCCCGGCAGTCTTGTGATTCAATACTGCATCCCAAATGAGTTCTACGCCTCCGTAGCCATGTGGTCCGCGTAGTTTACTGGCTGCTTGGACCAGATCGTGCAGCTCCTCGCGACTTCCCCATCTCGTACTGCGCGTGTATTTCTGATCGAACTCTCCCAAGTCCCACAAATCGTAGCAGTCATAACCGTTGCCATCTGGGTTGTTCGCTTTACATCCGGGTGGTAGCCACAGTGACGTGACACCGAGCTCGTTCAACTTGGGCAATAGACGGCCCAGTCGCGACCAGTGCGAGCCATGACAGTGCGTTTCGTGAGGAGGCGGAGGCTCGGATTTGTTATGCCACTCGAAAGCCTGGAAGAGCAGAGGGTTGTCTGGCGTGTACCCCTGCTGGCCTGACGCATGGGAGGGGTAAGGTCGACGAGGCACAGGTGGTGGTGGTGGTGCCGTTTGCTGGTGCTGTGGTGGAGGTGTTCCAGAAGCCGAGCTGAACTCGTCGCGGAGGTTGGACAGATTCTGCTTTAGCCATGACATATTGCTATGCTCTTTGGTATGCGATGGAGAAACAGAGGAACGGCAATTCTTCACCTACATGTACTCTCGCCGATTGAATGGCCCATTTCTATTTAGCCATGGTGTAACCGCTGAGTCGACCCACAACTCCAAGAATCGCGTCGCTGATAGAGATGTGGATGTTGTGATGGAGCCAGCCCCGAACTCGGGCCTCTCGAAGATGTTGCAATCCCATTGGTGATGATCGGGGAACGCAGCCGATGACGTCTGCGCGACGCTGGGCAGTTTAGCTTCTCGCCAAGAGCGAATCGCTGTGCCATTCGTATTGCAGGCCAATAGAGGGAGGCCGGTGCACATGCAGCTCGAGATCAGCTTCCATCGGTACAGGTATTGCTCCTGCACAACATCAAGAAGGCGATCGGGGCCGTATCGTGGCAGGGTGGCTGGGTGAGCGCGAGTAGAGCGGAGCGGCTCAATGCGTGTCACGTGATATGGCTTGGCGGTTTCACATGTGAATGAACTCCATGGCACAAAGTTCAACAAATCATGAAGAATTGACTGGACGCCGTCTCCGATGCTTCACTAATGTACAGGTGCTTCAAACCGTTGCTTCTATCGTCTAGCACGGCCATGTTCCTGGTATCTGGCCTCCACAACGCTCGGTATCCGTTCATATACCACTCCCACAACCTTCTCAACAACCGCTCATCCTCGACATCTCTGACAGACTTATTTAGAGGCAATTTCAACCCCACCAACGGCACCGATCGCCTTCTTGATGTCGCCGTAGATCGCAAATTGTCTTGGCAAAAATTAGCAAAAATCGAAGAAAATAGGGTATAACACTCACCCGGCGGTCAGAGTTCCGACCATGAAGAGACGGGCACCAATACCAGAGTATGAGCCTCTCAATCCAAGCTCACGTGCGATCTTAATGAGTCTGCTTGTGGTGCCCTCACCTGGTAGACCCTTTGTCTTGTTGATCTTGGACAGCATGGTATCGGCTGGTTGCGAAACGATGGCGGCAGCGAAGCCGGCAATCAGACCAGAGCCAAGGTTGATGACAGTCTGCATGCCAGAGCTGGTCTTCTCCTTGTCGAAGAAGTTCTTGTAAGCAGCTTCGGAAACTTTCTCGTAAACGACGAATTTGGCCATGGTGTATGGGACCCTGAATCACGTGTCAGAAACGGCCAGTATGGGCACCGGCGGTTTTTAACACTTACTGCTTGAAGAGGATTGGTCCGAAACCAGAGTAGAAAGCGCCAAATCCTTCTTCCTTGGCTGTGAAAAGCAGTTAGTGGAAGGTACCGTAATTTCTGAGACATCTCTTTCGCGATTGGAAGATGCCTCCTAGCAACTGGACTTACCCATGCGGGTGAAACCAGAAACGAGACCGCTGGCGTAGGTTGGCTCAGACACCAATCGGATACGGGTGGCCTCCAGAGGGCAGAGGGCGATATCGGCGAAGAACTCGGCGGTGGCAGAAGATGCGAGGTAGACAGCGGTACGGTTGTTCGATGCGGTCTCGTAGCCAAGGTAGTTGATGGCTTGTTGCTTGAAGAACTCGTAACCTCCGAACTTGAAAGCACCCTGGAGGAAGTAACCGGCGAAGGTTGGGCCAGCACCAGTCAGAAGGGCGCCAGCACCCTCCTTTGCGATGACCTGACGGAAGCCACCGACCAGTCCACGGTTGTAGGTTGCTGGGTCAAGCTGGATACGGGTCTTGACGCTGTTTGGTGACATCGTTAGCTTTGTCCTTCCACGCGCGCCATCCGAGATTTTCAGCCGCCCAGTATATGTAGCGACGCGCATCAACTGAGAACGCAAGAATATCGTAGTCCCCAGCATCTGCTGTTGTCCCGCGCTGGTCGTCTCTTTCCAATGCCTCTTGATGACTTACACATCGACAGGTGTGAGACCACCGTGGGTCACTGAACAGCAGACAGCACCGGCGAAAGCGAAGCGCGAGTAGAGAGCGACTCCGCTGAGCTTCTCAGGCGTGTTTGCGGCCACCTTCTCCTTTGCGGCATCCAGCTTGCCAATGCCGGTGCTCTGCGGCGGTTGTGTCGCGGTTCCAGACATCGTGCGGTATGTGTTGTGAGGAGAGAGATCCGGCGTGGACGATTACAGAATCGCGAACGTCACAGGGACTGAGTGGAGATGGGATGCGACAAGGCGCTGTGTTGATGGAGTTCGAGAGAAGTGTCGCAATGGAAAGCTCTCCGTGACAACTTTTCTCGCAGTTCGCGAAGTTACGGAAGCAAAGCTCTCCTTAGCCGAGAACGTTGAGCAACCAATTATCCACTCCGATGCATGCACGCTATGAGATCACTTCTCCGGCCACCCTTTCATCAGTCTTCAAATCAAATCTACTGCCGTCACTCTCATTTCCAGCGCTGGTTCACATGTGCGCACCTAGGCTATTGCCATCACAAATTTCTGTCCTCACGAGAAGACCAGCGCCGACTGGGAGAACGATTACGGAAGTCCAATGCATCGCCGCAAGCGCCAAGATCAGCGGCCAGACGGGATCTTCAACGGACAGCATGGTTCGGAGAAATAGCAGGAATTGCGACTATGATGCATTGGCATGCCAACACCCTCAGACCTCTCAGGCTTCACGGCTGTGCGCATGACACAAGCATGTCGTGAGTTGAAACTGCGGCATTTTGCAGTTCACGTCCATCGCAACCTACGTGGAAAGCTCGTTCGTGTTTTTGAAGCAACGCGAAGGCTCTTGGGCTCAGCAGACATCGAGGCTCACAATGCGACCGTCTTCGGAAACGCTTACAATTAAGAATCCAGTACATCAAGAGTTCCCCTGGCAGATCGATTTGGAAGCCAATGCACGCCTCAGTTTCGGGTCTACGTGGAGCATTACAGCCTCAGGACAGGTTCAAAAGCACTTCACACGGTAAGATCATAAAAAGGTACTTCTGCCTGCTTATTGGGATTGTGAAACTGCATTGAGATGCTGTATCCCTTCCCGGAGCCTGACGAACTGGCTGGCGTGTGACGATTATAAAAATCTAACGCCGCGAAAATCCTCCTCTCATGTCCTTCTTTGCGATACCATACTGGCCTGCCAGCAACCTTGAGTCGTTATCTCTGCGCGTGGTGTTAGCCAGCATTCAACCGGTCAGACAACCCTCTGGTATCGCGACCTGCGGTTTAGTCTCTCCCGCGGTATTTGTCCAAACATGATACTACGCACAATTCTCGTCCTCAATTGGGTATGCCGACCAGATACCTGGCCGGACGTTGATGGCATCGATCGACGACTTGAGGATGCAAGTGTAAGTCTGGACAAGTCAGCGGAAAGCTCTGCAACATGAAGACAATTCGACATACCATCGAGACGTAGCTGGTGCCCAAACAGGTTGGATCTTCGGCGCAAGCATATGCACAGGACAGAAGAGTGTCCTGATCGCCATTGTAGAATCGGCGGATGTCTGTGCCCTGGATGCTGTTGTCACATTGGATGTTCCACTGCTTTCCGTACGCAGTGTAATTGGTCTAGATATAAAAGTAAGCACATGGCTCGAATTTGGTCTGTCACTTTTGTGATATCTGCTGTTCAGCTGACGACCACGGATGCCGGTCTGCAGTCAGAGAATCGGCGAAAGACAAGTGCCATCCAGCGAGTACACGTACGTTGTGGTCTTGTGGACATGTCCATTCAGCAGCAACTGCCGCGATCAATGAGGCAAAGAAGGCGAATGACTTGATGCTGCCAGACTTTCTGATCTTTTTGCAGGACATTTATCTTGAGCAGCACATGCTCTTTATATCGGTTCGTTCTTGCCCCACATTTTATCAATGTACCGGGCCGAAAAATGGGCGCGAAAGCGCGAACGAGATTTCATCGAGGCTATCATTAGCATTTGCATTCGTATCGCATCTCATATGCCAATTGCGCCCACTCTTTCCGTCACCTAGTGGTCTGATGGTAGGAAGCCACTGTTACACGCATAGTATACGGTACTTGGCAAGCAAGGGACAGCTGCGCCACGGCAACATCTCCGACTAGTTCGACAGGAGAGTAGAAGACCAGGTGAAAGGTTCAACTTGATGGACGCAGAGTTTAAGAAAACAAACATGTTGATAAGCTTCTTTTGTGCCAGGTCATATAAGGTTGTGCTTAGAGTTCATGAAGCTTGAATGATTGAGTTTGTACAGCCGTTAGCTCCCGCTCTCCTTGAACTATGCCGACACACGCGACATATGCGAAGAATTTTTGGATGCAAGAACGAGGAATGCAGCGCAAGAGCGCATACAATTGGAGTGAGCTCCCGATACTTGTCCAATAGAGCGCCCATGCTCTCGGAATCTTGACCAGCAGGGCGGCTGCTTGTGGAAACACCGCTCGATGGGGCACACAAGAACCAACCAGAGTCTCGCCGGCGCGCACACCACTTCGAGCATCCATTACTAGAAGAGCCAGAAAGAGCATGGTTGAGTGAAGGATTTGGCATGGAATGCAAGACATTCGGGATGTTGATGCAGGCGACTGCTGCTCAGCAACACGCAAGTGGCTTGAACACCTTGTTGCAAGATATGCGAGTTTCCAGTAGCGGACCACAACCACCAGCCACGACGAGATACGTTGCGAGGGTAAGTCTGGACCTTGCACTTGGAATATCCACGTGAATGCCGTCGGCCAGTCGGCTTAACGCGTTTGCTTCGCTCCTCAAAGGTGGCAGAATGCTGGGTCCAACTTGCGAAGTGATTGCTTTGCCTCATGGAAACGGATCCGCTCCCCAAGAGTACCGAAAGGCTACCTCAGCAGAGCGCAAGTTTGTTGCCACGCTTCTTAGGTTCTTCACGGCCGCATCACGGCTTCTGGGCTGGACTGTAGCACGGCGCGCGACTATGCGCGCTCATCGGACCGCAGAAGTTTGAGAATGATCAACGTGCTCCCACTCAAGCATCGAGCCGCGAATCACTGACATGCCCTTCTAGAGACACTGGACTGCCCTGTACACCTCCAGCATGACCCTCTCAGCCAGACGAATTCGAAGCTATAGCGTAACTTGGTCTAGATCTGGAGACCGTGCCGACAGAGGGCGAGAATTGTCAGCGTGTCTGCCTCGGAAAGCTCGCGCAGGCCGTTCCAAGCTCTCTAGGCGAGGCTATCTACGCAAGCTCCCGCAAAATGTCTAACACAGGATTCTAGCGGAGGTACTGAGACGTCGTCAGTCTTTTCTGTTCACCGCCTCAACCACACCGAAAGTGTGCAACTACATTACAAGCGAAATCCGGTAAGCTGTTCGCCTGCACACCACCTAAAGACAGAGAATTTGCGCGATGTACCGAATCATGGTGTCGTCCGGGTCTCCGGAGCAGACGTGTCGCTGCAAAGACTGGATCATGTCCATATCTGCAGTAATGTCTCTCTGCCAGCTCGCTTGCTGCTTGAAACGAGGCATGGCTGAAGCGTCGAGGAACCGCGACGCGCGACGTACATCTACGGCTGCATATGGGCTTGCATATGCCAGCTCAGCAGTGGGGCGTATGCAGAGAATCCTCCAATGTCCAGAATCGCTCCGTCTGGCGGCCTCTCGGTGTCCTTCCAGGTTGCTTGCAGCACGCGCGCGCAATCATTTTGGCTGGCCGAACGCTGCAATCGATGCATTAGGGAGTCGGCACTACGAGTATTGGTCGACCATCGATGTGCACATACTTCAGTATTGCAAGAACGACACTAATGATGGCCGAGACACAGCCCCGAGATACCTACAATTCCCTCACTATTGTCCGCGATGTTGCGCTTGAGCGCGTGATCGGATTCATCGCTCCTCATTTCCTCCAGGCATGATTGCCTGGCGCCACTGCTCCGAGACGATCATAGATGGTGTCCTCCTCAAACCCATTGTCTACCGCTAAACGAAGAACTGGTTGCCTTGCAACATCATAGACCGCAGCAAATGCAGCCGAGCCGCAAGCTCAGGCAACGCAGCTTTCTGATTGGACAATGCGTTGGACAGCATGTGGCTGATTGCAGGGCAATAGACCACAGCAGCACAACCTTTGTTACCACCAGTCCTTCGACACTTGCGACAATGCTAGATGCCATGCTGCAGCTCGGAGTCAGATCAATTGGAGATTGCTAAGCGACGAGATCTTTGAAAGGATGATTCGTTCAACAGCTCGGCACAGTTCGCATCCACAACTCAGCCTGACAAGCTGCACCCGGGCGTAGGTATTTATGCAGGGAAGCTTGTGCCCGGGGCGGCCTCCACGATCCTCTAAGAGTCACACTAACAAACCAGCGGAGTGTCCCGTCGCAGCTTTGATGTTACTGCTGTGCAGCCTTGAACATGCTGGCGGAGCGGGCGGATGGCGCATGCGTTCGTGAGGGGTGCCGACAGCAGGGCGAGATGCATGATACACGAGTGTCTTGTTGCCTTCGACGGTTGCGAATCCGCTTGCGAACTTATGAATCTGAGGCCGCCGCTTCCTGGTGCGAATTTCGTCTCCGATTTCTACTGAGCGGAGTCTGTCCCTTGTTTCACTTGAAGAGGAAATATCTCAGTTCACTCAAAACCAACTCTGCTGCTCGTTCATGAGGACTTGCTTCGCATATATTGTCCACAGTCAGCACCTTTGGTTGACCAAATGCAACAAGGAATGATGTTCGATCAACCAATGCCGCCGCAATTCGATGGGTTTCCAGACGACCCTTATTACGGCGTTCCTATCAACAGGAAGGATAAAAAGGATAAGACCAAGAATGAAAGAAACCCCACCACGGACATCGTGGCCATGTACGACGGCTGCGTCTTGCAGAAAGCCCCAGCGCGGGCTGGTGAATTCGAGAGCTGGGCTCGACCAGATCACGAGCCTCTTCACAGTGGCGACATCGAGCTTGCACAGCTATCGCGAAAGTATCGCAAAGAAGTTGGCGATCCTCTTGATGCCTTCGCTCAGCTGAGTCGCGACCAGCAGAGTGCGGTCAATCGTTATATCGAAGCCAGGCAGTCTCAAGAGGATGACGAGCACGCCGAGTGGAGTCTGGATTGCGTCTATCGACACAAACGTCCAGTCTTCGTGAAAAATGCATGGACTCGCGCCAGACCCGAAACCAAAAGCATTACCGTCATCATAAAACGACAGGATCGCAAGACCCCCAGCATGGCCCATACCTTGTTTGGAAGATCGAACTCCTTTGCTGAACGCGAGATCATCGGCGTCAACGGACCGCATAAGAAGAGCAAGGACGGTAGGAAGGACAACAAGAAGCAAAGAGATCAGGACATGTTCATCCCTCCTTTTGATGACTTCATGCCACCCAATCTCGGTCCCGGTCCGCCACGCAATGCCGATATATTGAATGTGCCTCCTCCACCTATGCAAGCTACTGGCGGCCCACGTTTTGACTTTCCACCGCCACCGCCGCCTCCTCCTGCTGGTGCCATACATGTTGACCAGTTCCACCCGCCTCAGCATGGTCCATCGAATCCGTTTGAGCCGCTCCCGCATCTAAACACGCCGGATCTCTACGAGAGCAGCTTCCAGCCTCCAATGAATGTCGATCCCCAATTTCAGACCCGTAGGCAGACACCTATCTTAGAACATCGCCGCTCTCGTTCTCTGTCGCGCGACCGGCGCCGGCAATCGCGGGAACGGCGAAAATATCAGGAGCAGGAAGAAGCTCGTCGTCGCGAAGATGCTCTTCGCTTAGAGCAGGAGGAGAGGCACGAAGAAGACCGTCGCCAGCAGCGCATCAACCAGCAACGAACAGAGCGCATGCTCGACGAGATTCAGGGCAACATGCAAGAGCAGCAGGATCAGATGCATCAACTCACTGGACAGTTCGCGCAGCTCAACCACGGACGGTCGCGCTACAGTGCTTCCAGCGAAGGATCGCAGCACCGCGACCAACTCGACAAAGTCGACATGTGGAGTCTCCCATCGGGCGGTAGCTTCACTCCGCCCTCGTCGCCAGGCAGAAGAAGTCCAGCCCTGCCCAGCGGTACACTTGGTCGAAAGTTCTATCACGATCAAGTTCGCAAAATTTATCCCATCGAACGTCGTAACAGTAGCTACCATCGCGACAAAATGGTCGTGCTTGAGCCTTACGCCACCATCCCTCGCGGCAGAGACGCGTACCAACAAAGTCGTCGGCGGGACAGCGCGAATCTGGAGGACGACTACCCTCACCCTCCAGCACCCATGCCGCCGATGGATTCTGGACGTCGCCATCGTCCGCAGATTCACCAGCGTGCGGCGACGTTTGCCAATGATGATTATCCCATTCAGCCTTTGGCTCTACCGCAGTATCCTGCACAAGAATATGCGCAGTTCGGTGCGCACCATCGACGGGGTAGAGAGGGGAGGAAGAGGAGAGATAGCGACCTTTATGGCAGGCCGAGAGAGGTACCAGTCGCATATGTATATGCTGATGAGCGGAATCGCAGAGGCGGACGAAGATCGGATCGGACTCCATTTGCCATTTGATTGAGAACGATGAGCTGCAGTGCACGGGGTGGCCACATAATCCTGTTAAATAGGCGAGTACACAGTCGAGAGACAAGCTACGGCCGTGAGTACATCTGTCCCATTTGTTGCTGTGGTATTCTAGTGTCCCTCTGAGCTGCCTCCGGTTATGAATTTTCACAGCATGAGTCTCGTAAACATGTTTCCTCGACCAACGCCTCGCTAAAGTGAAGACCGACGCTATGCCAACTTTCTCTCCTGATCTCAATTGAGGATTTCATTCCAGTCCGGAGTGAGCACGAACTTGGCTCGAATCAGTCCCATACCCATGGCATTCGCGTCTTCGACATCCTCGGGCGGCTGCTCGCCCTCTTTGGGCTTCGTTTCTGGCACTTTCGCGATCAAAACATTTTGTAAGAATGTGGCTTCGGCGCCTAGATTGAGAACCAGACTCGTGCCGCCCCAATCAAGGGTCGTCTTTCCGGACTTGTGCACCCGAAGCTTGCCAACTTGTCCCGATGGTAAGCTCGGTCGAGTACTTCCTGACGAGGCGGCCGGTGCTGTGGATGTTGCAGCTGCTCCGTTCGTTTCCTCGACGTCCATCGCGTCGCCATTCCCGTCGCCATTTGGTTCTGTAGCGTCTGGATCGTCCTTAATCGTCACAGCCTTCAGATCTGGCAGTACGGGAGGGAATTGGAAAAGATACACGTGCTTTTCACGTTCTTCCTGTCTCGCCTTGGCCCGCTTGGCATGGCCAGTCTCTTCGGCCATTGCAGTGTCGCCATCCGCGTCGGGTGCAGAGATAGCTTTGGGCACCAACCTCCCCAATTCGTGTCGCACTTTCTGCTTATCGTCGTAAAATCGGATCCATTCGTCCTTCTCAGCCTGTGTCTGAAAGTGTGGTTCGGGTGGTCTCTCGACATCAGACTCGTCGCCTTCTTCCGGTATCTCAGCATTTTCCTTGATCTTTTCCTTTGCCTTTCTGCTGCGTTCTGGCGAATCTAGCAGCTCGGCTCCAGGACTGACAATGCCTGCAGCAGGTTGTGTGACTGCAGGCTCTGGGGTTGTCGGACGTGTTTGTTCATCGTCTGTAGGCTCCTGCTTGATTTGAGGCTCTCCTTCAGTGTCCGAAGAGCTGTATGTTGTGGGCCTCTTAGGCACCGCAGCTGTCCCCGTCACCTCGACATCTCTCGCCCGCTGCTTCCCTTTTCTTTTTTCCGGAACCGCTTCTGCAGCATCACTCGCTTCCGGTGACTCCTCAGCTTGTATTCCGACTGCTCGCTCTTTGTGTGGCACACGAGACAAACGGACTGGCACGAAAGGATCTTCGAGGTCTGGCTCCTGGTCTCCAGTCAAATCTATGACTTGCATGCGATCGACGTCCCGCTTGTCTCCTTCATTCTCATCTTCGTCGCTGGAAATGTAGCCTCCGTCTTCTGTTTTGATATGCGTCCGCATGCCGCCCATTTCGACATCTCCCGACTCCCTCTTAGTCCCTGAGCCACCGAGGTATCCACTGCCACCTGATCTGCCACCGGAACCACCACCACCTCCTCCTCCGCCACTTCCAGACCCGCCAGGTCTACTGGTGCGCGCATATCTGATGTCCGCTGAAGCCTGACCACCGCCGAATGTACCGGAAGCCTCTGACGAGTACTCTCTCAGCCGATCGCCAATGTGTCCGCCTCGACCTCGACCGCCCCGCGGAGCGCCTCGTGAGCCACCTCTGCCTCTGCCATAGCCGAACTTCCGGTCCTCTTTCGCTTTCTTCTTCGCCTCTTCGGCAGCAGCTTTTGCTTCGGCCTGTTTCTTTTTCGCTTCTGCAGCCTCTAGCTCTGCTCGAGCAGTAGCAGATCGTCGACCTGCGAACTTTGGCAAAGGCTTCGCGCCACCCCGTCCTCGCACGGCTGGAGATGGCCTTACAGATCCTGGACGCGAGCTTGGTGGAGGCGGAGCGGGTGTTCCGGAGGGAGTCGCAACTGGCGTGTTGCTGCCAGACATTGGAGCTTCGGGAGCTACTCCCTGGCCTGTACCTTCTCCATTGGCAGGAGCGTTGCTCGCATTGGCAGAGTCGCCTTCCTTTGTCGAATTCTTAGGCGGCATGACTTAACGTCTGTTACTGTGACATGGCGTGGTGCAAGTGGCATGTATGCGCCAGAACAGAGCTCAGCAAAAAGATTGAACGCGAGTCATGCGGCTTATCGATAAGCGCAAGGTTTGGGCGTTGCCGTGGGAGCGATGTTTGCGTCTAATCATAAGCGGGAGGCGCGATGGACCAACAAGAACGGGCGGAAGAAGAGGAAGCAGCGCACCGCGTTGCGCATGGGGCAGAAGCAGGCGCTACCCGTGCTTAGTGACGAGGGCAATGATGCCGGGCGATCTCCATGTATGCCTCGTTGCGCCTGCGCCAGACTCACGAGCTGCGTCGTTTGTGTTCCGTCTTGGCCCAACTTACCGCTGAATC
Organism: Cercospora berteroae; assembly: GCA_002933655.1. NCBI lineage: Eukaryota > Fungi > Ascomycota > Dothideomycetes > Mycosphaerellales > Mycosphaerellaceae > Cercospora > Cercospora berteroae. Next base: position 120,933 of record PNEN01000499.1, on the reverse strand, counting down.
ATTTCCGCTGCGCGACCACCAAACAATTTCACCACCGGCTACCGCCATGTCGCGCTCCCTCACCACTCCCGACCTGCAGCACTACTACCACTCCACCGCCAGCAGTCCCAGTCTCCGCAGTCGCACGCCCGTCGATGTCGACATGAGCCGCCCCGAGACGCCGACCGATGGCGACGGCGGCCATGTGAAGGTCGTTGTACGCTGCAGAAAGTTGATCAAGAGAGGTCAGTAGAGTCGAACAGTCAGTTAGGGAAATATGTGCTGAACGCTGGTCTAGAAATCGATGCCAGCCAGCCATGTATCGTCCGCATGAACCCCACGACGCAGGAGACGACCATCCTGCCGCCCGAGCTGACCGAGGACCAACTGCGGAACTCACGAAGGCAGTACGAACAGAAGACCTTCACCTTCGACAAGTCTTTCTGGTCAGTCGACGACTCCGATGCCCACTTCGCTGGTCAGAGCGACATCTACAACTCGTTCGGAGAGGAGTTCCTTGACCACAATTTCGATGGCTACCACACATGCATCTTCGCCTACGGGCAGACGGGAAGCGGAAAGTCTTACACCATGATGGGCACCCCCGAGCAACCTGGTCTGATCCCACGCACATGTCGAGGACTTTTCGAGCGAGTCGAAGCAGAGCAGAGCGGGAGTATAACCTACAACGTTCATGTCTCGTACTTCGAAATCTACAACGAGCATGTCAAAGACTTGCTCACACCGCGCACAAACCCACCAACGTACCTGAAAATCCGGGAGAGCAAGGGCGACGGTGTCTTTGTACAGAATTTGACAGATGAAAAGGTGGAATGCTATGAGGATATCGAACGCGTCATGAAGATGGGCGATCTGAACCGAACTACTGCCAGCACAAAGATGAACGACACATCATCCCGATCACACGCCGTCTTCACTTTGACGCTGAAGCAGATCCAAGCAGACCTCTCAGACGACAGCACAATCGAACGAGTGGCTCGCATGCGACTCGTCGACTTGGCAGGATCTGAGAGAGCAGGAAGGACAGAGGCTACAGGGCAACGCCTACGAGAAGGTGGCAACATCAATCAATCTCTCACCACTCTCGGTCGTGTTATTGCAGCTCTCGCAGATCCCAAGCGTCAACGAGCTGGTCGAATGGGTGGTCTGCAGAATCAAGCCAAGCGGAGGGCAGAGGTCGTCCCGTACAGGGACAGTGTCCTTACCTGGCTGCTCAGAGACTCCCTCGGAGGCAACAGCAAGACGGCGATGGTTGCTTGCATTTCACCCACTGACTATGAAGAGACTTTGTCGACTCTGCGTTACGCTGACCAGGCCAAGCGTATCCGCACCAAGGCGCACGTCAACCAAGACGCCCGATCGGCCGCCGAGCGGGATGCGCAAATCATGGAAATGGCCGAGACCATCAAGCAGTTGCAACTCTCTGTCAACAATGCTGCAACCCGCAAGCGCGACGAGGCCGACCGGGCGAGGGACGAGCTCGAGGACTATCAACGGCAAGTGGGCAAGATGCATCGTGCAATGCAGGAATCCAAAGCAGTCTCCGATACCAAGATTCGAGCCCTCACGCTGGAAGTAGAAGAACTACGGCCGCAGAACGAAGCTCTACGCATGGAGGTGGAAGCATTGAGAAGACACTTGGCCCTTGCAGTCGGCGAGCTGAAGAACCCAATAGTGCTGCCAGAAGTCTTTCTTGGTGGTGAGGAAGACGACAGGTCTATGGATGGCGACTCGGAGCACGATAGTGGCGTGGACGACGGCACCTCATACACGGAGGATTATGGCGACTTCGAACATGAGAGCTGGCAAGCAGATGTCGATGCGCTTCTCAACGACCTCGGCTTGTTCAAGAAGAAGGTCATGGACGACAAGTCTCGCTTTCCTCGTCCAGACAGCAGGCCAGGCATCGTGGCGAATTGAGGGCAATTGGATACCAGAGCAGGCGACATGATGGGATACGATGGTGTTGACGATCGGACATGATTGATGGTTCAGGTGAGCGTTTTGGCAAGGAGTTTGGTGCAAGCAGCTTGCAAAGTTTGGGCACGCTCTTATATCGAGAACGCTTGTGCAATTATCGTGTCGTCAGTAGTAAAGACTTTGGACAAATCACATAGGCTTTTTCACGTGCCAAGGTATTGCCTAGAATTGACATTGGAATGGCATGTCGAAGTGAATGTTCAGTTGCACGCAGTCGCTCTCGTATGTCTCCTGAACGGCAGCTTGTTTCATTGGTCGTAAGTCTGCTCTAGATACCTGTTTCTTCCAGTCTCAGCTTTCGTTCCACACACTGTCCCGTCCGCTGCCGTTTCTGACCGCTGCCACAACCGCCCACCTTGGCAAGCTGTTTGCCAACCTCAGCTGCCTCGACACAAACAACGCTCAACATTGATGCGTGGACCTTGCCACGCCAACTTTCCCACATACCAAGACTTGCGCCATGTCGTTCCTGTTCGACAAGGTCAAGTCGGGCCTCAAAGATGTCGAGGCCCGCATCAAAGCAGAAACGACCGGACCCACGCATGCCCACACACACAACTCGAACGTCTGTTCCGATAACGATGACCACCACTTGCACCGGTATCAAAGCTTTGCACCGCAGCGCGAAGGCAATGAGGTCAAATGGTATGTCGACGGCTGCAGCTACATGTGGGCCGTGTCTACCGCCATTGAAAATGCACAGTCGAGTATCTGGATTCTGGACTGGTGGCTCAGTCCCGAGCTTTATCTTCGGAGACCACCGGCTTTGCACGAACAGTATCGACTCGACAGGCTATTGTTTGCAGCTGCAGAGCGAGGAGTGCAAGTTTATGTGATTGTCTATAAGGAAGTGACACAGGTAGGAGGATACGAGAATAGCATACTGGGGATTGCGAGGCTGATGCATTGGCAGGCATTGACTCTTAGCTCACATCACACCAAGCACTGGCTCGAGGACAATGGTGATTATCTGGCTCTGACAGGCTCTCAATTCACGTGCTGACCTTGCTCCGTAATACAGACAAAACAGGCAACATCAAGGTCTTCCGCCACCCGGATCATTTACCTGACAAGCAGACATTGGCTTCAAATTTCATGGCCAGCATCAAGCAATCGGGCTTGAGCGCTGCTAAACTCGCACAACTACCAGGTGATGCCATCAAGGGAATCTATGGCATGAACGATGGTACCGTGCTGTACTGGGCACATCACGAGAAGCTGTGCTTGGTCGACAGTCACGTCGCGTTCATGGGCGGACTGGATCTGTAAGTTGTTCTGCTGCCGTCTGAGAACGCAGCACGATATACTTGTGTCATTTGTGGGAATATTACTGACCTCGCATCATTTAGGTGCTAGTGAGTGACTTGTTTGAGCCAGACATATATAATACTTCGGATAACTAACCAACGAACTCTATTACAGCGGCCGATGGGACACAAACCAGCACTCGATCGCAGATGCACATCCTGATGATCTGAAGCAAATTGTGTTCCCTGGCCAAGATTACAACAACGCTCGCATTATGGACTTCAGCGATGTCAGCCACTGGGAGAACAACAAATTGCCAAGAACTAGCAACAGCCGAATGGGTTGGAGTGATGTCGCGTTGTGTGCAAAGGGCCCAGTAGTGGAAGATCTCAAGGCTCATTTCGTACAACGCTGGAACTTCATCTACTACGAAAAGTACGATGTTCGGAGAGACGATCGATATGCTCCTCTTGTCTACCATCCGCAGAGAATTGGTATCATCGGCCACCCTTACCGATCTACCGAAGACGGCGGCGTCGAAGGCGAGGGCCAAATGCAATCCTTCCGCGACAGAATCCGCGAGCAGTACGAAAAGGGTCGTGCTCGCTTGGAAGATGGAAGAGACAAGCTGCTGTACAATCAGGACATTCCCGACGGTCCACTTGGCGGCGTCCAGTGCCAAATCGCTCGCTCAGCGTGCAAGTGGAGTCACGGTGTGAAGCTGGAGCACTCTATTGCGAACGCCTATATTCAGACGATCAGAGAGAGTGTCCATTTCGTGTACATCGAGAACCAATTCTTCATCACGGCGACCGGCCACCAGCAGAAACCTGTCAAGAACCTCATCGGCGCAGCTATGGTGGAGCGCATCTTGCGAGCGGCGAGAAACAACGAAGACTGGCACATGATCATCAACATCCCATCAGTGCCGGCATTTGCTGGTGACCTCAAGGACGATGCCGCGCTAGGAACAAGGGCCATCATGGAATTCCAGTACTTTTCGACCAATCGCGGCGGCCACAGCATCATGGAGGAGGTCGCTCGACAGGGCGTAGACCCCATGAAATACATCCGCTTCTACAACCTCAGAAGCTACGATAGGATCAATGCCAATGCCTCCATGGCAAAGGTAGAGCAACAGGCTGGGGTTTCTTACGACGATGCGAGAAAGGGCTACGATCAGCAATATGCCCAGACCATGGAGCCAGGTCAATACAACCAGGAATATGCTGACCCAAATGGCAACGCCAATGCCTACGACCGATATCAGCAGACTGCTCAACAGGTCTCTGGAGGACGTGATCGTGGCCGATGGGACTCTGTCGCTGAATGCTATATGCAGAATGGTCCAGATATTCGTTCAGTGCCATGGGATGGTGCTCCTGAGGCCGAGATGGACGCCTTCGTGTCCGAGGAGCTGTACATCCACAGCAAACTCTTGATCGCAGACGATCGTGTGGTCATCTGTGGTTCAGCAAATCTGAACGACCGATCACAACTCGGAGACCACGACAGTGAAATCGCCATGATCATCGAAGACAACCAAGAATTCGACTCTCAAATGGGCGGTAGACCATGGAAATCCAGAGTTTTCGCCTCCACTCTCCGACGCCAAATCTTCAGAAAACACCTCGGACTCCTCCCACCACAAGACATGCAACGTCCAGACAATAATTTCATGCCCGTCGGAACGCCGAACAACTACGACTGGGGCAGCCCTGAAGATCAAGCCGTCGCTGATCCGAACTCCGAGGCGTTTCACAGTTTGTGGAAGCAAACAGCCACGACGAACACGCAAGCGTTCGCGAAAGTCTTCCATCCCGTTCCGGACGATCAGGTCAAGAACTGGAAAGATTACGAAGAGTACTACGAGAAGTACTTCAAAGCCGATGATCCCAAGAAACAAGGGCAAGAGAATGAGAAACCCGCATTCTGGCGATGGGGTCACGTCGTCAAAGAAGAGTTCTCACCTGGTGCGCAAGGAACGCAAGAGATGAAGGCAGTGCTCAGTAGGATTCGAGGAAACCTGGTGGAGATGCCGTTGTTGTTCTTGAAGGACGAGGATATTGCCAAAGAGGGTTTGGGACTGAATGCTATGACTGAGGAGCTTTATACGTAGGGAGTATCGCTTGCAGTCTTGATGAGAACGAATGTCATGACCAGATTGGACACAGGGTACGAAAAGCGTAGAAACAGACGTTAGAAAGGGAATTATACAAGCATTCGAGTTCTGACATGTGGCTTGTTTGTGCAAGCAAACGCAGTAAGCTTCTCAATAGGACGGTAAGACCTGTCGTACGAACGCGACCATGTTTTATGTCAAAGCCCATAAGATGTGCGGTGAGATCCTCTCCTGCCAAGCAAGAGCGTCCTGTGCCTGACCTGTTGCCAACATGCTATACAAGCGGCAGTACCCCGGAGGCCCCATGGACCCATGGGGACTTCCTGTCCCACGCCGCTAGCCCATAGCCAACACTTAGGGCTCTTGTGCATTGGCTCAGCTGACACGAATAGCTGTTGGAACTCTCATTACTGATCCGTGACAGGCCTCTCCGCTCGCGCGTATTCGTGCTCGTATGGCCTACTTGTGGTCTGAGTATTCGGGAAAGTGTTCCGGGGATGAGTCTGCATTCATGCCAAAATAGAACCGTGGATCCAGCAGGAGCCTACAGGTTGTCTCAGGACATGTGCCACCGCGCGCGAACAGACAAGACTTGTTTGTTGTGTGGCCAACGAATGCGATGTGACAGCCATGTGCGCGTCTAGGTTTATCCCAACCTCGCCCTGCTAAGGCGACTGCTGCGCCATTGGAAGCTATTGACCCTTGTCCAGAGGTGCCAGCGAGGGAGGAGAGCGATGTATCGTTGGAGCAATCGTGGGCAGGCATGATGCATTGCTACAAGAATACTGTGACAGTTTGCCGTGTACTTGAGCCAGTTTGTGTTCCAATCTGGAGTGTTCAAGACAGAATTTGATGTCTGTGAAGGATTGGTTAGTGCGTGTCTCTTGTCACGAATCGAACGATACATACCTCTTGAACACATTTTCCAGTGTTATGGCGTTAAGCTCGGCGTCATCTGGAAGCTCGTTGATCAGAGGCACCAGATCCGCAAATTTGTCGCCATTGCGATATGCAATGATCGCAGGCACTCCCATGGGTTCCATCTGTGCGTCCTCGAAATGTAGTTTGACAAAGCGAGTGTCCTGGTGCTTGGCCGCAAGTGTTCGTACGCATCGCTCGCAGAGGTCGCTGACTTCCGAGTAATCATCAAAAATGTAGACGATGACCACAACGTCCTGTCCAGATTTCTCCACAGCGTCCAGGTATCCATCAGGATCGACCATGGTCAAGCTGCCAAACAGTCTCGTGGTATTGCCGTTGCGGTGCATCTGGCTCCCTTTGACTCCATTCTGCATCTCCTTCAATCTGCTCTGTCTCCATTGTTTCATGAAACTGTCGTCCTCGTCGTCCTCGAGATCCAACTCCTCGTCCTCTTCAATCTTCTCGGCAGGCGCTTGTTGGTGGACAGACAATGACTGAGCTTGCGTGGCCAGGCTCGACACACTCCTCATCGACGCCCGTTGCGATCTCCGAGAGTCTTGAAAGTTCTGGGCGTCTGAGATAACACCCTTAGGCCCAGTGTTGGCGCCATATCGCTTGGTGGGAATGGTGCTTCTCGTCGTGCCCATCGGCGTCCTCGAACGCTCGACGCTGGAAGCGGGCGGTGTTGCATCGTTGTCGGAGTAGTCCGACAAGTTCAGGAAGGATCGTGCATCGTCGTGGCTGTCTTCGGGGTGCGTGGTCCTGCGCTCCTTGTCGCGCATCAGCTCGTTGAATTCATCCTGCGCGGCCGACATTGTAGCTTGGGATACTGCCTGGTGGTCCTGTTCTCTCAGCTCCGCCGACGGCGTAAGTCCGATCGACGATATTTTGGCTTTCGAGACTGGCAGGCGCGATAAGATAATATTCTGGGAAGTCCAACGCCCGCAGCACGGCCGTGCTCAAGAGGCTCGTCCTGGTCGTCTTCCGCAGCGGGGATGGTGAGACGCGTTGTGGCCAACTTTGGCCAACATGTTGTTGGTGGTCTGCACATCCATGAGCAGCGGTGTCCGCCGCCCAGCCATGTCCCGACAACGCAACACCTCCCGCCCCGACTGCGCGTGTTGGTCGCCGCTCGCGGGGCCTGATCTGAGCGGGCGCTTTCACGTGCTCTGGACCTGGTGCGACAGGCGGCACAGAAAGGATCGCCGGATGCGACGCCGAATGCCGGCAATCCGCCAGCGCTAACCTAGCCTGGAGAGAGCACCATGGCGCCACGCCTACCGCTACCGTGACGATGAAGTGTCAAGTTGTAGCGACACCATCGTCGTGGCGTGCCTCTCCGCGCGCATGCCAATGAGTCGCGACATTCAGCTATCAAACGCACGTCGGGAACATGAAACGCACCGCGCGACACCGTGAGGCGCCCTCAATATCGTCAGTGTGGAAAGAAGCAACTACAGTATACCGCCGTCAGGGAGGCGTTGAATTTCCCGAGTCTTCGGGGTGGACAGCTCGGTGCCGGATTAAAGCGGATAGCATGGTATGGCAGTGTCAATCGCTTCCTTCGCCCCCTCCTCCCACTATCTGACCTCTAACCAACGTACAGCGCTTTAGATGCCGTGACAAAGCTCAGCTTTTGAGACCCGTTGCTTGTGCGATACAGCTAAATGAACAGGCGCAGGCGCCGGAAAATGCGGCCCTCTCGCAGTGTAGAATGAACCACGCCGCCCCAATATGCCGCTTCATACGCCGCGCCCAGAGCCTTCGTCCAGCGCTGCCGCAGGTACAGCTAGCTACTCAAGCAAGTGTTTTGAAGAAATATGATAGTTGCCGTAGGAAATTCATTGACCTCGTGGGCTGTGTATTCCAGTTTCCGCGGGCGTGCTCGATCCAGAAGAGTAGTGAGCAGATAGACTGCCAGGTCTTGTACATGACCACTGCGGCCGTGAACCAACGCAGCCGAGTGTCGTGCACTGTGCTGTTGGAATCAATGGCAGTCACGACGGCGCTTGGAGCTGCAGTTCGGCGGCCCCACATGTTAGCTGGAGGCGCCGTCAAAAGTATGCAGATGGTCAATCATGCCCAAATTCGGAGCTGTGTGCGAAGATTAGCGATTCCCGTCCATGGCGGATATACCGGTTTGGAATGCAATAATGCTCACCATTGAATCCCACGATCCTGTGCATAACGACATGGCGTCGTTGCTCACGCCGAGGCAGCTCACACGGTTGTCGTGACCTTGGAGGGTGCCGACTCTCTCCCCACGTAGAACGTCCCAAACCTGCTTGATAGTCAGCCGTGCTTCTCCGAGCGAAACCAGAAGTTGTATGGATAGTGGCAACTAACCTTGCACTCAAAATCATCGTAACCTGCGAAAAGTAGTCTTCCTGAGACGGAAAACGCAACGGACGTGATACCGCATACAGGCTCGCCAATCTGGAAATGAATCAGCACATGTGAGGTGGGCGTTAGGTCGTCGAATCGTGCTCACCGTATACGCTTGCAGCTCTCTATCTGCGCGGATATCAAACAGCCGGCAGGAGGCATCGTCGCTGCCTGTTCCAAAAGCGTTGCCATTAGGGAAGAATTGGATGGCATTGATATCCGAGTCGTGCGCGGCAAACGTTTGCGTGCACTTCTGTTGCCTGATATCCCACAATTTCGCGAAAGCATCGCAAGCGCCCGAGACGAATTGGTTGTTATCCAAGGGGTTTATGCTCAAGCTCATCACATCTCCGAGGTGGTCAGCGAACTCCGTGATCTTTTGGCCAGTCTCAATGTCCCACAGCACGCAGGTCATATCTCCCGAGGAGGTGAGGATTCGTCTGTCGTTGATAAACCTGCAGCAACTCAAATAGCCGGAATGGCCGCTGAGCTCTCGAGCCACTCGTGTCGGCCCTTCTCGAGCGGACAGGTTGTAAATAGAGCAGATGTTGTCGAGACCGCCACAGGCAACATAGTTACCACTGGGTGAGTATGCGCAGGTCATGACCCAAGATGACCGCAGGGGAATCGCGTGCACTTTGTTGGTCGTGTAGGCATCCCAGATGATCAGCTTGCCGTCTTGCGAGGCCGACACCAAATGTCTGCGGTCGGTCGACCAGTGCATGGCATAGATTTTGGCCAGATGGCCTTTGAGCGTCCGCCTCGTCTTCATGGCCAGTCGCGGCAGCTGTTCTGTTTGTCGTCGCGCGACATCGCGTACTGTCAAGGAGCAATGTAAGCCTGTGATCACTTCATACGAGCCCGCACGCTGCGCAGCACGCAGCACACTGGCGCATCGGACTCACGTGTGGTGTCTGCGAGCTCATCTTTCTTGCGCTTTATTCGGTCCTTGAGCGCCTCGGCGTCTCGCCTCGCTATCTGGATCTTGGTCTGGATGCTCTCGTTCGTGTCCGCCATGCCGGCTGGCCGCGACGACGCTGGAGTCGGCCGTGGTGCGCGCACTCAGGGTCGGTGGGGAAGGACGAGGGCGCGGAGCAAGGGAGTCGGCGTGGTGCAATCGAGCAAGCCCAGGTGAAGCTTGGGGGCTGTCGCGGCTCGTCTGTCCAGCCTGCTGCGCCGCTCACGTCGGTAGCGGGTCGCGAAGGGTAGGTCAGGCACAGGAACAAGCACGCACCGGCAGCGGGCGTCGTCGCGAGGCGTGCGGTCCGGAGAGGTCGACGTCCAGAGCAGCGGCGTCAGTCCGGGCGAGATGCGTCTGTCGGCGGCGGCCACACAGAGGTGTGGAAAGGTGGAAGAGCGCAGCCAACAACGGGCAGAAAGGGCGTCCGAGCTCAAAACCCAAGACGGTCTAATCTCCCTGCTTGGACGACGACAATATAATGCTTCGCGAACCGCGGAGCAGCGGCGCGCACAACGGGCGGCGGAGGCACGAGACACGAGCTGACGATGGAGCGGAGCGGAGCGTGCGAGGTGCTGGCGCCGGTGTGAGTGAATGATGAGCTCGCCGCCCTCGCAGCGGTCGAAAGTGCGAGCAAACCCAGTGCGACAGCGCGGCCGGGCAATGAAACCAGGACGGGCTGACTCGGTACACATTGCCGTGCGAATCGAGCCACAGCGAGATTATTATCGACTCCCTTCCTGGTCGCTCGAGCACACCACGACGACGGCGCTGCCTACGCGCGCATAATACAATCACGCTCATTGCTGTTCGCTCCTCGTCGTCCGCCCCCATCGGAGCGCGACCGGTGCGTTTCCCAGCCTGTGTGATCTGCGCACCGCGCCCATGCATTATTGGCCTTGTGCCGACACGCCTTGGCCGCACAGCTGCCGTAATAAGCTCGCTGTTCTGGAGGAGTGGCTTGTCGATCAACCTTTTCGAGGTTATGCAAGGAACAGGGTGCTTGACGAGGTCGCTCCCATTCGTTTTTGGCGAACCACTCATTTCTCCGCGTCCTTAAGCGATCCTGGCTGTACGTATCATTTCAATACTGCTGTGCATCCCCTCACGTCTGGAGACGCCTTGGAAGCCATTGTCGTCAGTTCCCAGACGATGTCGACAAACGTGTGAGAATACCAAGGATGAATGTGATCACAGTATCATGATCTGGCTGAAAGGAAAGTGCCGCGAAGACCCACCGATGCAAGTCGTATCGATTGTGCTATGCCGCGCCGCTCATGTCCTATCGAAGTAGCGGACCAAGCAATTCGTGCTTGCGCAGTTCCAGTCACGCAGTTCTATCACGAATTCCCGGCGGTATAGCACTCATGGCAGTACCTACTAATTCTCGAATCTTAACGCAATGGAGCGCACAAAGGATAATAAGAGAGTGTCACTAGATGCACACATATGGGGAAGCTTTGCTGCTACTCGTGCCTGGCTAATAATTGCAGCAGTTATACCATCGTTGTGTAGACGTTGCAGCTGCATTTACGTGAACTAGCATGATGTTCTCCAGCCCAGTGGCTGTGGTAGGTATGGTGGCGCAGCGAAAGAGCTCAAGCGACATACCGGTTTTTAGGCGGTGCTCTCGGTCTCAGGCTCCTCGAACACCTCCCCTACCGATAACTCCATACAGGACGATGTGGTGCATCAAGCATGTCACAAGGCACGGCGGGTCAAATTGAAGGCGCGGCAGAGGTCGTGCTCGGATATTGTGCGATTTCATGGATGGCCATTACGAAGGGTGCCAGCAGTGGGCGAGCAATTGGTCAGGGCGTGATGTGTGCAATGACACCTTTTGTGCTTCAAATTCGCAGCTGCAGATGTCGAGCTAACGCCTGCTCTTCATCGAGTCTTCCCGTGATTGCAGTCAATATCTCGTAGAACGCCGTTCCTGGTATGCCGCATTTCGCTCATCTTTCGGGTAGTCCATTGCGTTCGTGCCCCATCAAGGTCAATGGCCATCCCAGTCCTCCGAACATGCATTTATCGGTGCTATCATTTATTAGCTTGACCACTCCCCGTCTTCTTTCTCCCGTTTGCTTTACCTTTGTGAATCCGATGTCTGCAGCCTTCTCGCGGAAGCACTGACGGCAGATGTTGAGGCCGTACTTGCGGACCAGACCAGCCTTGTGGGTGCAGACACGGCTAATTGAGTGTTAGTCCTCCAAGATCTTTGCTCTGACTACTTCTCCTCCTGCTCGTGATTCCTCTGACATACCAAGCTCTTGCTCCCTTGCCGTAGGTGCGTGGGCGCGAGTACCAGACTGCATCAAACGTTAGTCGGCCATCGCCTCCGAGCTGTTTCGTGCGGTCGCCGTACCAGATTCGTGAGACATGGTCGCGGTATTGCTTCGCGTGTGGGTTTGAGAGGAAGCGGTTCGCTGGTTGTCGGTCGGCGCTGGGCGGTTGCTGTCTGCTGAATCTTCAATCTCGCAATTCCAGCGTAGGTGTGGAATTCGGGCTGGTCGGGGACCGTGCGCCGTGCGCCAAGCCTGCATTCAGCGGGAAGCCCGCCAAAGTCCTCACTTCAATCTTTTGCGCTTCGCCTTCTTCTCCATGCACCTGCTCTTATTTGAGCAGAAGCCAATGTTTCCACGCCTTGCACCCTTGTCAGGCAGAAGCCGATGTAGATTGAACATCTGAGCTGGGAAGGTCTGCACGTTGCCCCAGCAAATTTCGCCATGCCACGCGACAAACTGAGCTACGATTCCTCGCTGCCGCCATTCCTGCAACGACTTCATGAACAAAAGGCTGGCCGAGGGGACACGGACCGTCACGAGCAGCCCATCGCGCGTGCAAAGCGCGTCAAGGATCCCAACGAGGACGATGGCCCAACTGTTGTCGACGAGAGCGGTGAAACGCTGAGTAAGGAAGAATATGAGAAACTTAAGGAAGCCAATCCTGGCGTCGACGACACCTCTAACGTAAAGGGAGAGAGTGACCCGACTGCCGAGCCGAAGATGTCAGGCGCTCTTCCGGAGGACTCCCTGCACGGCAAAAACGTCAAAGTCACTGACGGCACGGCGCAAAAGAAACGCAAAGCAGCAAAAGTGGTTGGCAACGATGAAGAATCCCAGGTTGATGGCGAGACAATATCTTCAGCCCAGAAGCAGTCCAAAAAGCCGAAAAAGAAACAGAAATCAGTGAAGCTTGCGTTCAACGATGATGATGGAGACTGAAGTACCCCCAACCGTTGGTCGCACATACACTGAATCCAGCAGCGAGAGCCGGGAAAATCAGAGAAAATTCACTCGTCGCTCCAGCTCAACCCCCGGAACTTCTTATGAAATGCCCACTGGTAAGCTCACACCATCTCTCACCACCAGCACAATGATGATACTCTTATATTGGAGCTGTCTAACTCCCAAATTGGGACATGGCGAAAGAAACTATACGCAAAACCTCTGAAAGGCGCAGCCGCTTCCTGTTCTATACATTGCTTGGCGGTCGATCAAAAGCTGACGACGAGTCGTAGATTCAAAAGTCATGTTCGAACACATGACCAAAACAAACTATCTGGGAGAACAACATGTTTCCAGCATCAACCGGCATTGGCAGTCAGCACTCGAAACGCAGCTGGACTTTTCCACTCCGATGGATACCACACGGCATGCCACTCGGATTAGTCAGCCGGACCACGCGCCCCGTGCGGACTGTTGGCATCCTTTGTCTTGCAAGCTGATGTGATATTCTGTTTGCATCGGGAGCCATGGCGTGCCCGACTCTCGGCCATGATACACATCTCAATTGACGTTTGCGCGGAACGGTAAGCGGCCGACGCATAATGCCGTGGTGGCATGAAACAATCGATGGGAAATTAGAGTTCTTATGGCTACATAGGGCAAGACACGCACACGGCTTGTGCTTGAAGATGAACTGCCGTATATAAAGATGGCGGGCTTTCACGAAGCTGCAGAATCCTATCACATCCGCTTTACGACCTTTTTTGGAGTAGCATGGAAAACAGCTCTGACGTGTATGGCGGCCCGCTCGAAGATGGCACCTCAATCTTTACACATATCGCTGAAGGTCTCGCCAAAAACCCTGATGGATTGGCTGTGATCACTATGCACCAATCAGCCAACCATCTTTCTGAACTCACCACCAGCCAAAGGAGTCTGGAGTCCAGTGGCTCGGTGTCAGGAAATACATCTACCCGCAACTGCCTGGCATGGACTTACAAACAGCTCCATACGGCTGCCGTCAAGCTGGCAATTGGCCTGCAACAACGGGGCATCCAACCAGGCATGAGAATCGCGACATTCATACCAAACCGCCTGGAATACCCGCTACTATTGTGGATGTCTACACTGCTCCGCGTGACGCTCTGCTCTCTCAATCCTGGTGCAACTCAACCCCCTCGTGAGGCTGAACTGGAGTCATTCCTGACTAGATTGGAACCCGATGCTATCGTAGTGCTGGATTCGTCTGCCGGTATACAGGTCGATGCTGTTCTTTCGAGACTAAGTCTACCGGCCCCAAAAGTCAAGATCGTCCTCGACGACGGACCTCGACGACGGACCTCACGCGAATTGGACTACTATTCTCGAACTTGCGGGATCTGTCAAGACAAATGAAAGCGAGACGGAAGCACTTGTCACTTCTGCGCTGCACGACGATCCGAACAGGACAAGCTTCATACTCTTCACCTCAGGCACCTCGTCCGGCCGACCGAAGGGCTGTGTTCGCCGTGTGGCTGGCACAACTAATTCACTTCACATTCTGCGATGGGGCGACGAGTTCCATGCCAAATCGCGAGTCGTGGTTTCGACTGCCAATTTCCGCGTCATCTGTCCGACCCTACATCTTTCCGCATGGAAAGCCGGAGCTTGCACAGTCATGCCTGACCCCATGAAGGGCATTCAAGGAACGATGCAGGCCATCCGTGAGCACGAGATCACTTTCTTGCTTTTCATCCCGGCTCTCCTACATGCTTTTGCAACAGAGCTGCAAACAACGGGAAAACATTTAGACACAAGTAGTATTAAAGCGGTCGTATTAGGAGGAGACGTAGTGACCCGCGATCTCATGGTCAAAGCAGCAAAGACTTTCCCGCAAGCCAATATCTTCGCTACACATGGTATGACTGAAGGAGACAGTTTATTCGAGTGGCCGTTCTTGAATGGTACCAATGGTGTGGATAGCATTCCCTACTTCGAAGACATTTGCCCTCTGGGTAAAGTGGCAAAAGGTGCTCACCTCCGCATTCGTGATCCGGGCACTGGTAACATCACTCGTCGAGGCGAGCCTGGAGAATTGATTGCGCACTGCGGGAGTATCATCAAGCACTATCTCGATCACACCAATGGAGAAGCCTTTCTGCAGGACGAAGAAGACAACAGACAGTGGTTCAGGACTGGCGATTTGGCTGTCATCAATGAGGATGGGCTGATCTATGTTCTTGGTCGCATCAAGGATAGTATCATGCGAGCTGGTATCCCCATCACTCCTGCTGCACTCGAGAACTGTATCGCGGTCTCAATTGGCTCCTCGGCGGCAGTCTTGGCCTGGCCGCATGCCACGTTTGGACAAGTTCCTTTCGCTGTCGTTGAGGACTTGCATGGAAAGACGGCAGAAGAGGTCAAGAGCCAGGTCTTGATAATGTTTGGAAAAGACTACGCATTGGAAGGGGTGGTGACTTTGCGACAGTTAGAATTGGAATCGTGGCCATTGAACGCTACGGGGAAAATTATGAAGTTGGAGTTGATACCGAAGGTACGAGAGTATTTGAACAGGTCATAAATGTGGTACAGTGTAGAAATTTAGCCATATGCTTGAATTCCCCATCCACGTCCTCACATTCATCGACGACCATAAACATCAACAGCCGAAACGCTACGATGTGTCTTTCCGACAGACGACTGCGGCAATTCATTCTTCTTCGCTTCCCATAATGCGAGGAAATCCTTCGCTAAACCCCACTTATCAGTGCCCTTTTCCGGAGCATCTGCCTGCCTTTCGAGTGCGCCCTGCGCAGCTTCGATCATGTGAATAGTCCTAGCTATGCACCGTTCCACGTTAATGTCTAATTTTGCGTCGTCAGCAGCTTTTTGTCCCACGACGGAGATGAATTCGACGACGCGATCCTGTCGCTTATTCTTTTTGAGTGCTTGAGATGTTTCTCTGGCACGATCCATCATCCATTCCATACGATTGACTCCGGCCGGCGGAGAGGGTGGTGGGGAGACGTTGGCGGATCGGGACTTCATTACGAAATGATGTAGGGTTTGAGAGGATTGATTGGTCAGACCTGCCGATGAATGCGAAGAGAGAAATGGAATCGGCTTACTGCAAGGCGCATGAAGCTACTGAAGAAGGGTATGAGTAGATGTATGCAGCTCTTTCAAAGAGCTATTAATGGCATAAGAACAATGACAAACAATGACAGCTGTTTCTTGGCAACTGGACAAAGAGATGTTGCTGGACAAGGAAGAATTAAGCACCAATTACAAGAGCTTCGAGAGTTTCTGGAGATGGAGTTCGTAAGAAAGTTCATTGGAAAGTAGTTTGGAGTGTATTAAATTTGAGAACGGGTCATAGCTGATGACTTACCTGCAAACTTACACTACTAAATATTGGCTAGATCATACACGGCTTGTCAGATGTATTTCAAAGACATGGAAATCAAGAACCCTCACTCCGGCTTCATCGTGAGCCCGGAGTGCTTGAGCTTAGAGCAGGAGCGCTGACAGGGCGCGGAATCCGTGACACACTACGCGAGCTGACACTGGTGGTCGATGTCGACGCGGTCAATGCGGAGTCAGATGTAGAAGTGGTTGATTTGGTTGATCTGGAAGCAACCGAGGCCGGTCGTGGGATCCGTGAGGGGCAAGGAGAGGCCGCCAGTGGCTTATACTCATCAACTGTCTGCAACACATCCACCAACAGTCGGTTAGTCCGGTCAATCTTATAACCTTGGAGCTTTCGGCCAAGGCTGCTGGTGTACTGCTTCGCGCGGGCATGATCTTCTTCGGCTGTCTCGGACGGAGTGAGCTCGAATGGCAGGAGCTTAGGGCGGTCGAGTTGTGCCTGTGCAGTCTCGATCAGCGTTGTAGTCTTGGCGATAGCGCGCTCCAGTCTGAGTCTCTCTTCGAAATCGAGCGATTTGGGAAGGACAAGGGGTGGAGGAGCAACGACGACAGAGACTACCCTTCGGGCTCGATTCATGTAGTACTCGAGATAGCTCACACCAGGTGGCGGTATATCGAGGGGTCTGCTGTTGTCCGACATTGGCGTTCTTCTGTTTGTTGTTACGTTCAGTTGGCTGTTTATCAGAAGGAGATTCTGCCTGTCGTAGATGATGTGTTGCCAAAAATCGAGATGCAAATGGTCAGGAAAGTAGAGTTTTATGAAGAGTGTGTGAGCAGTGTCCAAGGCATTGTCTGCTTCGGACAAAGCACATTCTCGCAGTCTTCTTGTGCTGCGTTCATTGTCTGCCGCCTTTGATGCATGTCGATGCGGTCTACTCGAAAGAGATGTGGATGGTCGGCATGTGAGAGGATCCGTCTGGTGATGAAAGGCAATTAACCACGGCAGCCGTCACGCTCGTCGCAGTGCAACGTGGTGGCCCGATGGCGGTGGATGAGGGGCGGAGCGGAGCGGCGGAGCGGCAGGAGAGGTGAAACGACGATGATGAATGCCGCGCGCAGCCACTCGATACTCCGCCACAGCGCCCATCTATTTCCATCTGCAGGACCCCTTCTCAGCCTTGCAGACACAAGGCAGAACCCTGCACGTAACGCGCAATCAGCGCCTGCCACCTTCAGAAGCCAAAGCCACGACTGGGGACCAAAAGTCGGCCGATTTCTCAGTCTACAGACTTCACCCTCCCACCGTACACACCACTGTCGCTACACGTCTCACCGTCATGGCGGCGCATGACTACTACACGAACCACAACCACAACTACTACAACGCCACGCCTTACGACAACTACTCTTACCGAAACGATGCGCCTCTTCCCCCCGTTCCCCAGCAACCGCAGTCGCCTTTAGATGACCGCGCGAGTCCGTACACGCATCAAGCGCCACAGCACAGCTACCCAGGAGCGAGCGGGAGGAATCACCACGATGGAGATCCCTTTGACGACGGCAATGCGATTCCACTAGACGGAAGGAAACCGAACAAGTACGATACAACAAACACAGTCTCGCCCGTGTTACCGCACGAGCAGGACGACCCTTTTGTGCGCGATGCAGATCCGCGGAGGAAGAGACGACGTACGGATGGCCTTGCGCCTCCCAAGCAGGGCTGGTTCAAGGGCAGAATTACGTGGATGGTTTTTATCTTGACATTTGCCCAAATCGTGGTCTTCGTGGCGGAACTGGCCAGGAACGGCGTTCTCACGGGTACACCTATCGCCATCAAGCCGTCGTTCAATCCCATGATTGGTCCTTCGCCGTATGTGCTGATCAACATGGGAGCGCGGTATCAGCCCTGCATGCACACCATGCCCGGCGTCCAGGACAACGCTGTGCCGATCTCGTGGCCCTGTCCGAATGCGACTGCGACCACTGGCGACAGCGTTACATGTCAGTTGTCAGATCTGTGTGGTTTCGATGCCGATCAGAACCCGCGCGTGAATGGTTCACTGGGCGACACCCCTGCTCCCAATCAATGGTGGCGTTTCATTGTGCCCATTTTCCTCCACGCCGGCATCATCCATATTGGCTTCAACATGCTACTGCAGCTAACGCTGGGTCGGGACGTCGAACTGCTGATTGGTAGCATCCGCTTTGCCATCTTGTACTTCGCCTCTGGCATCTTTGGCTTCATCTTGGGCGGCAACTTCGCTGCTACGGGCATAGCATCCACTGGAGCTTCGGGCAGCTTGTTTGGCATATTAGCCATCACTCTGCTCGATCTACTGTATACATGGAAAGAGCGAAGGAGTCCGGCCAAGGATCTGATGTTCATTTTTATCGATGTGGTCATCGCATTTGTGCTCGGTCTTTTACCTGGACTGGACAACTTCTCTCATATCGGAGGTTTCTTGATGGGATTGGTCCTGGGTGTCTGTCTTTTGCGCTCACCTACAGCCATTGGGCAACGTACATCAGACCCCATGTACACCCATGTTGCCGATCAAAATGATCGGAATGCCACACTCAAGGCCTTCGTCAAAGATCCCATTGGCCATTTCAAAGGCCGGAAGGGCGTCTGGTGGGCCTGGTGGCTGGTCCGCGCAATCGCTCTAGTCGGAGCATTGATCGCTTTCATTTTACTCTTGAAAAACTTTTACGAATGGCGCGGCGGATGTTCTTGGTGCAAATATTTGTCATGCCTCCCAATCGAAGTGGGCGACACAGATTGGTGCAGCATTGGCAACCTAGATTTCACCAGTACTACCACGAATAGTACCTCGAAACGCAGTCTCCTGGAGTTGAGGAGGGATGTTTTTGAGTTGCAGAATTGAACGAAAAGACTGCTCGTACTGAATGCGAGTCTGAACTGGGCAGAAAGCTACACTGAGCGCACACGGTACTCGGTGAAGCGAAGACCAACAACAGGGATATTCATTGTGTTTTTAGCGAGGCGCTGGGGTTTTAACGACAGAGCGGGCCAACGGCATCGCCTATTGAAGGGCATGCATATGTAAAAGATCTGATCCATTTCTGCATCGGGCGAGGAAAACGAGCACAACTTTAACAAAACCCATGGTAGCATGCAATTGATGAGTGTGACCCCAAACCTTTTCTTGCTTACCTGAAAAACTGTATTATATCAGCTTCATCCGCTACGATTTTCCGCTTACCTGTTGCCAGCATATGCCACCATAGCAACCGACGCGAGCTGCACTGCTGCACGCCGCCCCTCTTACATGCAGGATACACTACGGGAGCTCGAGCAGGTCGTTAGACGTTCGAACTTGCAACCTGATATCAACAGACCGCAGACCAGCATGCCGACAACAATGTTCCTCAGCATCGCGAGCGGCTTACTGACAGCCTGGATCATCAGCCACCTATACAAAATCTTCCACAACTACTTCTTCCACCCTCTATCTCGCTTCCCAGGCCCAATAGCAGTCTCCACAGGCTGGTACAAAGCTTATCAAGAAATCTACCTTGCCCGGAATTGGTTCGATGTCCTGAAAGAACTCCACGCGACCTATGGCGAAATCATTCGCATTGGACCAAACGAATTACACTTCTGTTCTCCTACCGCGTATCATGAGATTTACAACAACATGAATCGCTGGGACAAGGATGAAGTACTCTATAGTTCATTCGGCGAGGACGCGAGCTCGTTTGGATATGTAAAGTATCGAGATGCGAAGATGAGGAAAGATGTTCTGGCTCCGATGTTCTCTCGACGAGCGATTTCGGAATTGCAGGGTGTGGTGAAGGAAAAGATGGTGAGGTTGTGTGGGGCTTTGGAGAAGAATTGGAAGGAAGGGAAGTCGAGTGATGTTTTGTTTGCGTTGAGATGTTTTACATTGGATACGATTGTGGAGTATTGTTTTGCCAAGGATGTGGAGAGTATGGAGGTGGAGGATTTCCAGGTATGTGGTGAGAAGCATAAGTCCTTGTGCTGTACTTTGCTGATACATTTGCCTCCCAGGCCCCGGTTGTGGTTGCTATGGATGCTTCGTTGCCTAGCTTCATCCTGTTCAAGCACTTTTCGCTGCTTCGAAAGACTGTCTTTGGCCTTCCGGGTTGGTTGACGAGATTGAGTAATCCTGCGCTGGCTGGGTTGGTCGATTTGCACGAGCTGCTCAGTGCTCAGGTCAACGAGGTGGTGCAGAACCCAGCATCGCTGCAGAAGAGTCCGCATCCAACAATCTACCACCGACTCATGAATCCCGAGCTCAACACAGCAGCAGGGATACCTCCACCAAAAAGTCTGTTCGAAGAGGCACTGGCTCTAGTCTTCGGCGCTGTTGACTCAGCCGCCAACACGACTATGCTGGGAACTTATCACGTTCTGCAAAATCCCAAGAATAAACAACGACTTCTGGAAGAGCTCGAGACAGCATGGAAGGAGACATCGAACTCCAAGACGTCCGACGCCTCCCAAGACAAACTCTCATCCATCCCCTCAATCGAAACCCTCGAACGTCTCCCCTACCTCACAGCCATAATCAAAGAATCTCTCCGTCTCTCCCCAGGCGTCCCTCATCCTCTCTCGAGAGTCACACCCTCAACAGGAGCAACAATCAGCAACCAGCATATCCCACCAGGAACCATCGTCGGAATGTCACATCTATTTGTCCATTGTTCTCCCGAATGCTTCTCTTCACCCGAGACCTTCGACCCGGATCGCTGGCTTCAAACCGACAGTGCCGCACTAGAGAAATGGCTAGTGCCATTCTCGCGTGGATCACGAGCCTGCCTAGGACTCACACTGGCAATGTGCGAATTGTACTTCGCATTTGCTTTACTGTTCTGGAAGTTTGATCTCCAGTTGGACGGGACGAAAAAAGAGCACCTGGCGTACCGAGAGTGCTTTCTGCCTTCGTTTCGAGAACCACATATGCGGGCTTTCTGCAAGCCCATCGTGAGATGAGGAATTGCTGGAATGTGCTCCGAAGATGAATATTCTCCTCAGGAACTGAGCAAAGTTGAGTATCATGTAGCACCATCGTCGTAAACGGTGGCAGCCTGAAATTTCGTCTCTGTATGGAACATAACATCTATCGCTCAGTCGCGCTGTCTTTTGTAATAACACAATCTCGTTTACTCGCACAAATCTTCGGATCGCTTCTGACTCTTGTTACATACATGAGGGTGTCGGGAGGGTATCGTATCCAGTATAACCATGGGATGTCGGTTTGACAAATCTCATAGTAGTATACACCTACTCTCTTGAGACGTCACGGCCGAAAAGCGAGGACTTCACCCAGTCCATGATGACCAAGATGCGGTTGCGTGCTGTATCGACGTTAGCTTAATGTCGAAATGTGTGCGAATTGTGTGAACTTACTGCTAAAGCACATGCTCAAGTATGCCGATCGCCAGAACAAGTAGGTCAATTGTCCTCCACTCGCAAGGTTGCCAGTGAGCCAAGAGATATCAGCAACGGCCTTTTCACTGCCGATGTATGCCAAGGATCCTTGATGCGAGTACTCAAATGGGCCCATCTGCTGCACGCGGCGCAGACGCTTTTGAAGGTCTTTGATCTGCTCAAACACCTTGTTGCGGGCCTCCTGGTTTGCTGCCTTTTCTTGATCTTCTGAGAGTACCTTGAGCTTGGTCTCGATTTCTTCGGTCTTAGCCATCTGGTTGAACAGGCGCGCCAGGAAGCTACCTTCTTGAGAGGCGACTTGTGCAGTTGGTGCGTAGTTTGCGACGGCGCAGTCACCGACAGCCCAGATGTTCTCAGCGCCCTTCACAACGAGGTACTCGTTGACTGCCAGTCCACGACGGGAGTCCTTCTGTGCAGGAATCTGACTCATCAAATCTTTTACAATAGGTCGAACGGCGTTTCCAGTGGCCCACACGAGCAAGCCATAAGGAATCTTCTCAGTAACCTTTTGTCCCTCGGCATTGGTGTATTCGGCTTCGATGTGCTCCGCCTCCACCTTCTTGACCATTGTCTTTGTGCGAATATCGATGGTTTCCTCCTTGAACGTCTTCTCAGTGTAATCAATTAAACTCTTGGAGAATGAGGGCAGAACAGATGGCAGAGCTTCGATAAGGGTGACGTGGAAGTTGTCCTGGATCTCGGGCATCCACTTCTTGAGGTCGTCCTCGAAGAAATCTTGCAGTTCACCGGCGAACTCGACGCCTGTTGGACCACCACCGACCACGACCATGTGCAGCAGACGCTTACGCTCCTCTTGTGATTGATCCTTGAACGAAGCAGTCTCACAGCAGTCCATGATTCGCTTTCGAATGCGTTGTGCATCTCCGACTTCCTTCAAGAAGCAGCCGTGCTCGCGCACACCAGGGATTCCAAAGGTGGCGTTCTCAGCACCAACACCGACCACCAGCATGTCGAAGGGGACTTGATTCGATGAAACGCTGCCCTTGACCTCGGAGTCATCATTGATGTAGACAACCTTCTTTTCGTAGTCAATCTTGGTCGCTTCAGCTTCATAGTATTTGACCTGAGTCTTCTTGTGGCGAAGGAAATTGCGAATGGGTTCCATGATGCTGCGGTGCTCGATCGTGCCGGTGGTACATGATGGGAGGAGCGGCGTGAACAGGAAGTAATTTCGTGGAGAGATGACGACGACGTTGTAGTTTTCGGTATCGAGCTTCTTCAAGAGCGAGACAGAGCCCCAGCCAGTGCCTGGGTGTTATCAGTATGCGCGTTGCCATTATATCCATGACGCGCCCTCAACCTACCCAGCACGACCAATGTCTTCTTGTTCGGATCTTGTTCAGCCTGCTCAGCGGGATTGCGGTCGACGTAGATGGTGTAGCCCGTGTAGATTAGAGTGCCAGCAAGAGAGAGATATGTGACTCGCCAGGTCCACTTCAGGAAACGCCATGATCCCTTCTTTACCTGCTGCTTATCTGGCAGCCTGTCTGACACCTTGTCCGCGAAGCCCCTTTGCAGCTGCAGTCGAGGGAACTGTGTCGTCGTCCACGTCGCATTGGCAGCTCGCAGTGGCTGTTGGAATGGCGTCGTCCTCTGCGCAGTCGCGAATCCGCGCTGGCCGGCCAGCTTCAAGCCCATCGACGCGCTCAACCGAGCCAGCGGCCTGGCGGCGGCTGGAGTCGCCATTGTAGGCAGCAGCAGCAGCGGCGATGCCGGAGATGGGAACACAGGTGGATTGTAGTTGTCGCGCTGCTGTGTTGGGGGAAAAGAGCTGCACCAAGGGACTGCAATCTTTTGTCAACGACGTCCGAGCTTCTACGTCTTCGGCGCGACGGCGCTACTCGCTCATCCGCTAAATCGAGCAGACCGGGCCGCCGGATCCGCGCGTGCGATGCTTGTCTGCTTGGCTCGAACGCTGATGAATTGAAGCTCTATAGTAACGGCGTCACCAAAGACAGGACATGTCGTGATAGCGTATTTGCTGTTACTACTGACGACGTTGAGGTGGAAAGGGACGACCGCGAAGAAATTCGTCTCGTTATCTGATCGACAAGCATCGCTGGCACTTATCTTCCAGTCGTGACGACGGTGACACCATCTGCTCCATCGGCGCCAATGAGTGAGACAAGGCGAAGGTAGACCGAACAACTGCGAACATCACTCATCATCTGTGCATATATGTCTTCTGTTTCTCACAGAGAGTCTTTATAAACCTTCCATCCGAGCAATTATGTTCCCAACCCTCGATGCTCCGTATCCTACACACGCAAAACGAATATTCTTCTATGCTCCTGGGCAACCATTGCACTGTCGATGCCTCCAATCGCCGTCGTCCATCATCGTCCACGAAAGATCAGAATCGCGTCTCTGGGTATCCATAATCAAATCGCCTCGGGGCGATAACTCTTTCGAACTTCCGTACAGGGCAGAGGAAACCCATATCATCATCCCAATACTCCCATGCACGCCATTGCTGCGGCGAGAACCATCGTTCCTAATGAGATATATGTTGATCGCATTGTGCTAGACGGGCTGGGCAATGCATCGAATGGACTTCCCTGCCCGCTGTAATCGTTGCTGCTGGTCTGCCCATTCCCACCAGAACTCGTCGCCGTTGGTGACGGGGGGCTCGAGCTGTCGACGAGGATGGTGGTCTGCTCAGTGGCTGTTGGGACTAGGCTGCTCGATGTGACAGTCTCGCTCGTACTCGCCGTGCTTGCCGATCTTGTGGGACTCGTCTCTGTGCTGAATGTACTCGGAGCGCTTTGGGTGCGACTTCTCGTGGTCGGGGCTTGGCTGGAAGTGGTTTCGGCGTCTTGGTCTGGTGCTTTGGCGGAGCTCCCACAAAGAACCGTTAGGCCGTTGCCAGCGAGGAATTGTGCGAGGATCGGAAAGCCTTTGAGGTCTGCATTGTCGCAAGCGTCTTGAACCCTCTGTACCATGTCCTGCATGCCTTGCGCGCAAGCTGGACTACACCCATTGCCGCCTTCTGGGAAATCTTCCGCCTCGCATCCACTGATGGTCGCCTTGTAGACCTTTGCACAGGCAGCAGGTAGACTCGATGGGTCTAGAGCCTTATTGTCAGATTGGAAGTTGGTCAGGCTCACTGTCGCGAATGCCACCGCAGGAAGCGCCAGCAGCGCTGCGGCTCCATCCAAGCGCATATCGCGATGCAAACGGCCAATGTCTTGAGTGATGCTGATGATGTTGCCTTGGTTGCAGAGCGCGCGCGAACGGCTTCGAGCCTCGTGCTGAAGCGGCAGCCGGGGCGAGACTCGAGAGATGCTTGCAATGTGGTTGATGAGATTCGCGGCCGCACCTGCCGTCCTAATTTCACCGTAGCGATCGAATGCCTTACTCGTGAGTAATGAACGAGCGGCAGCGCCTGGCTGCAAGGGGGTCGATGGATCTCAATTGCTGATGAACTTCTGGAAATGTCGCTGCGCTGGTTTGTGGAAACAACGCGAGCGGACAATCGCGTGCCGCCGCAAGGGAAGGTGCTGTTGACAACGGAAAGCAAAGTGTAACAAAATGACCGCCCGCGATTCGTGCTATTGCAGTCCTGTCATACAGCAACTTGAGAAGAGAGAAAAAGCGAATTTGTTGGTCGTCGCCAGTCCCGTGGCACTCGCCTTCTGGTCAATCGTTCATTCCAGTCTGGCGTGCCGCGCTCAGCACTTGAGCGGCCTGCACAGCAAACACTCCGCGCTCAAACCGTGAGACGCACATGGAGAGGCTCTTCTCATTCGACCTGCAGGCAGAGCGACGAGCAAATCAGAACGCGAGGCCATGTCGCCGAGCAGTGCTGACAGGGATGTGAGGTCAATCTGAAACCGTTTCAGGTCGAGATGCCTCGGGCCGCTATATACGGCCAACGTCATTCGTGCTATCTATTGCCATTGCCTCTCAATTTCCGATAACATGAACTTCACACTGACACATTGATGCTTAATAACAACCGATGAATTTGCTCCACCTCGACAGCTACCGCTGCACATCATGTTCGCCGTACATGGTAACACCGCTCTGACACTAGTATTCCGTCGAAAGACTGAAGCGCCGAGAGCGTCCGTCTACAGATCCTGGGGTTTCAGCCATACGAACCGACGACCATACGATCAATACACATTCGCACGCTTCGTATCATGGCCAAATTTTGCGACGATTTTGCACAACGTGCATCGGCAACTGAATCTTGGCCATGGTTCTCGCCGGATCGGAGAATTCGCATTTCGCGAGTCCAGACAGCATATCACATGGACGCCAAGACCACATGGTATTGCAGCGCTGTCTGCGTCTCATAAGCCATGTCGAAGCACCAGCAGATCGACTCTTCGTCGCGCCAGTGGATCACCTGACCTGCAAAAAATTGTTCACAATTCCCACACATACCATCATACCAGAAAAGCGAAATTTTGGACTGGCGCGCGTGGGGACGATGTGACGTGTGCCCGACTGCAAAACTTCGACCCGACACCAGTGGTGGGGCCCATTAGCGGCGGAGATTCTTCAGAGCCACGAGAAGCACGGCCGCGCGAGAGAGTGCAGTTTTCGCGTCGGCCTCCTCCCGAGCGTCATCCGCTAGAAGTGCGAGTGTGCATTTGGAACACGAAATCCCTGGCTCGAGGCTCGCAGGTCTTCACTACACGTTAATTTGACAAAGTTCGATCAGATTTGAGAGAGTGTCGTTTCATCGATTCGTGTTGCAGATTCATAGTCTGCGGAATTGGGTATCGTCGTGATGAGCTCTCCCTAGACTTCTGGTGTCTACCCAAGGCAACGACTGACGTGCCTGTTTCTCTATGTAGATTACAGTTTGGCGCTCAACGCCCGCAAATGATGTGTGAGTACAGCCAATTGGCGTTGTCTCATTCAGTTTTGATGACAAAAGACTATGCACTGCTCCGCTTCAACTGTTAGAAGCCTGGCTCCAGCGCCCAAAATGTATTCGCTCGAACGCATCAAATCGGTGGTGAAATATGTACATGAGGAAGATGATCGTGTAATCGTGGCCTCTGTCAAGCAACCAGTCCGCTCAATGCAGAGGTGGCAGAGATTGTTGCTGCGGGAAGTTCGGCCAGCGGTGGACTGGAGTCATCTCCTGAGGTTGGTTGCCATCGAGCCAAAGATTCTGGCCGACGTAAGGCAGGCGCCCTGTATGATGAGTCGTTCTGCCAAGGGGTTGATATTGCATCTGATTGAGCTCGATGTTGTACTGCCGTGCTTGTGTGGCACCAGATGGGGGCGGGTACAGCAGCGTGGACACGTGATGTACGGGCCGATATGGGGATGCTCGCTGTTGGAGGAAATAGCTCGGCGAGATTTGTGTAGGGGCGTGCAACGTCGCAGCAGGCTGAGGTGCAGTGCCATTCGGCGATGCTGCAGCCGAGGCCTCATATTGTGGACTGTGGTGTCTCGACGCCTGCTGAGAGTGAGAGACGTATTGCTGAGAGGATCCGGCTGAGGATGGTGGTTGGGAGGCATGCGCCGGATTGCTTGTCGTTGGGTAGACCATAGCCATTGCCCTGGCTGGCACGCTCATAGGAGGGAGTTGCTGGCTCTGTGAGATCTGAGAATATCCACCGCCGCTCGCCGCTTGCGATCCTGGCATGTTCAGGCTGGGCAGAGTCAATCGCGGGATGGGCGCTCCAAGGTTCGACTGGGCGGGCACAGTCGTGTATCGGTTGGGCGATGTGTAGTTGCGGGTATTGGCGAGGCGCTTCGCTGGCGGTTCCGAGGTACCCTCTTCGCGGGCACGCTTCACGCCTGCTTGCTGCATGCCCCGCACATCGAAGTTCCCTAATGGCGATGGTGCTGGTGTTAAGCCCAGCTGACCATTTACAGCTGGAGCTGCATGCTGTGCGGAATCGTTGTGATGAGGAGGTGACGCCTGATTCGAAGCCGGAGGCGAAGGCAGCGCTGGTGGCAAGTGCAGCGATGACGCCGGAGGCAGAATTGGTGCCAATTGAGCTCTCACTGGAGCTGGTCGAGTAGCGTGATCGAAGAAGGAGGCGAACTTGCCCAGAAGGGATTGCCAATGAGCCCAGTCCTGCTCAGATGTGAAGAGATTGTACTTCATGTTGCTCAGGAACTCGACTTCCATGATGTGCACTTCAGCGACGTTGATGCCGGATACCTCTGCCCACGTCTTGTTCGTATACGTGTTGTCGTCCAGAAATTTGTTGCCCAACATCAGGGCCACAGTGAGCAGTCTGTACTCACTGCCAGGCTTTCCCCTTACTGTAGGATTCAGTTTCTTCAGTCGGTAGATGAACAGCAATGCCAGTATGACCACATTCTGCGCAACGCACGTAGTCGAGAGTATCGTGGTAACCCATTTTCGGAATCCAGTTGTCGGCTTAGCATCGGCAGTGAGGGACCTCGAATTGGCAAGAACGATTGGGGACTCTTCGACTTGCTGCAACAGCTCTGAGGATTCGAACCAAAATAGGCATGTTATCTGCAATCAATCAGTACTATGCCCTACTCACATTGTCCCACTCTGACTGACCTGTGCGGCAAGCTCTGATAAACTGCCCCCACTATCATTCACCGACCGTGGTATTTGGAAGTTCGCGGCAATGGCACTGTGGTATTGTGAACCTCGCCTCTGCTGGGACGAGTCGATCGCTGGTTCGATGGGACCTTGTTGGGGAGACGCTCGTCCATTGCCGTGTGGTATTGATGCTTCCGAGGCCTGGTATGAATTTGTTGGAGCTCGATATGCGGGCTTCGGCCGCGAGAGGTCTAGGTGATTTTGGCTGTAGTCCCCAGCCTGGAAGCTCGTGGGCCGTGAAGAATGCACGCCACTCATCTCAGGCGGAGGAGTCAATGCCCGATTGAGGTCGTGAGCTCGAGCGTGTGACGCCCAGCTGTCCCGTGATCGATCGTAGGCGTGGATCTGTGGTGCCGGACAGTCTTTGGAGGAGACAAAGGGGTCTCGAAAGCGGATCGCCGTGTCGACATACATTGGAGTCGGTGTCGTGACGGAGTTGCTGGTGGTGCGTGAGGTGAACTGCGGGCAGCGGGGACCGTGGCTACGACGTGGTCATTGGGAGCTGCCCAGGTGGTGGACGAGTGGATGACGGAGAAGAAGAACAATCAGAGCAGGAGGTGGAAGTCAAGGGCCAGACGGCAGTGCCGCACGGTTGCACGTCAGTGGGCCAAGTGAGGTTCAGGCGTGTCGTGGTCCGGCGGCGGCGGCAGGAGCAGGAGCAGGAGCAGCAACAGCAACGGCAGGCGCGCGGTGGTGATGGGAGCGTGGCAGGCGGCAGTGGCAGCGGTCGGCGTCGTTATTGTTGTTGTGCTGGACGATGGCGGATGATTGCTCAGCAAGGGGCGGCGGCAGCGAGGTGCAGAGGCATGCGTGCCAGATGTGCAGCGCAGTGCGCAGCAGCAGCGGCGGCAGCAGCAGGAGGAGCAAGTGTGGTGCACATCCACAACACCGAGACTTGGTGATGAGGCGGCAGGATAGCGAGGGCGCGCGCGCCGGCGCATGCTGCTAGCGTCAGTGATCAAGGTCTAGGTTGGTAAGTGTATGGAGCAAATAGCCATGCGATCATGGCGTCGGCGCACGAAGCGCACACGCTCGCTCCTTGGGACAGGAACGCTGCTGCTGGCGATGCTCAGCGGAGAGAGAGAAAGGCTCAGCGGGTACGTGTGGAGCGGCCGTGCGCTGCGGGCTGCGGCCTGCGGGCGGGTCGTTGGCGTGCGAGTCTGTTGTGGTGAGGCACCTGCGGCAAGCGGCTGCCGCGTTGTCGATGCGATGGCTGGCATGGGCCCCAAATCGCCTGCCCGCCCATGGCTCCAAGCCGAAGCGTGAGATCCATCCACCCATCCACATCCACCGCGGTACTGCCTGCCTGCCTGGGCGCTGGTCTGTCTGTCTGCGCCCATCCCAGCCTGCCAGTAGCAGTGGCAGTGGCAGCCGCAGCAGCAGTGGCAGCCATACCGTGCACTGTACACACGCGGCAATCAGTGACAGTCACAGCGGCAGCGACAGCAACAGCACCAGGCTCACGCTTTCCGAGCGCAGCAGCAGCAGCAGCCCAGGCAGGCCGGCTTCGCGACCGTGGGCACGCCTCGCAGCAGCAGAAAGTGAATCAGATCGCTTCGTCGGCCTCGCTGCCACCCCCCAAAAAGGCTGATCCCAATTCAGCAGATTGATGAGGGTCGTCCAGCGGCGTGAGGTAAGACCGTACAGCTCGAGACCAGTCCCGCCGGAGCCTAATCCCGTGCGCGGTCCCACTGCTTCTGACACTCGCCCGTCGCAACCGTCATGCACGCCCAGCGCGAGAGGGAAACGTTGCTGCGGTGGATGAGGTTGACCATGATGACGCTCGCGCACCTGCAAAGGTCTGGCACCTCCTCGTCCCAGCAAGCAAGCCCGTAGGCGAGCGAGGTAGCCGATGCCGCTAGTCACAGCGCCCCCCCAGCACCACGGCTCACAACTGGGCAGTCAGCTCGCTGGGAAACTCTACTGCCAGCCAACGACTGGTCGCTGAGACCACCCCAGAATTTCGATAGCATGTCTCATTAACTGCGAATCGCCCGCGGAAATGGATGTCATCTGACGACACGCCTGCTCAAACAAATCTTCTGCATTCGCCCACAGGGTTGCGTGCGCTTGCGAGCTGCTCGCAATTCCGCCCTTCCCTGCCCGCCAGCAGGCCGACAACCGCGACAGCACAGTACAGTACCCGCACCACGCCATGGCACAGAGCAGAGCATGAGGTGAGAGCCACGGCGACCACGACTTTTGCGGCGTCTTCGCACGCATGCTCCGCGCCGTGTGTGGCCGGCCTCCCTGAAAGCTTGACCGAAGTGGGTGCTGCACTGTCGCGCCGGCGTTCGCCAGAAGCGTGCATCCAAGCCCTCGTTCATGCCGTCAGGAGGCGACATCATGTCCCCGGTGGTGCTGGACCTCCGTGCATGAGACGCGGAAGGATCTGGCTGGTCATCTTCACGAACAAAGTCCCAGAGAGCTATGAGACGATCGAGCTAATAAGCGTTGCTGCTCCCCCCATGCACGGCCTGCCAATCAGGGGCGCGCTCGTACTGCTACCAAGAGAGTCAGTTGCAGGTCGATGTGCGAAAGCCAAAATGTCGCCCGAAAGGAAGCCCCTCGTCCGGCACGCATGGACGGTGACCAAGAGAATAGATGGCGTTCGTGTCAAACCCGCTGCCTCGTCCATACCACCTTCGGCCCTCTCATTTTGAGCGTGGGCGAGGGCGCAGCGCCGTGCGGTGGAGACGCGTACGTCCACCAGTGCATGCAGAACTCCTCCGGCGCGTTGGCAAACGACGCTGTGGAAGTCACGAGCTCCGAGGCGTCGGATCTGACGATGCAGCCACAAAGTCGATACATTATTCCAGACCAGGAATGTCTCTTGCATTCCGCTGAGCAAGGTCCCTTGGGAGACGATTCTCATTATTACTTGCCCCCTCCGGCCAGCTGCACACCTGACACAAAGTGTGGTGCGACGGATAGACTCC
The DNA here is from genome assembly GCA_002933655.1 of Cercospora berteroae. NCBI lineage: Eukaryota > Fungi > Ascomycota > Dothideomycetes > Mycosphaerellales > Mycosphaerellaceae > Cercospora > Cercospora berteroae. Next base: position 89,791 of record PNEN01000499.1, on the reverse strand, counting down.
TCCTCGCAACAAACAATATCGTGCTGATCCTGTCTTCCGTGTTCCGTCTTGTTGGCGAAGCCGCTTGGCATCCACGCCAAAAGCTGTCGCTGTCGCTTTGTCGGTCACAACGCGCCACGCCACCGCTGACCGTGAAGTACCTGCGTAGCTCGCCGACATCAGACATCACGTACTGGCGACACGCCAATCAGCGCGGCTGCTTTGGTCGCCACTTGGCAGGGCTAAACTGTAGGCATGCCTGGCAATGTATCACCCTCATCACGACAGCTTATCCGCTGTCGGCCCAGCCGGATTGATGACCTCGACCACGTCTTCGAAATCAATCTGTTGCTTGCACTAACCCTCAATGCGGCAATTGTGCAGTCTGGGCGCCTCCAGTTACGCCTCCACCACAACGATCCACCCTTTTCGCTGCTGCTACTGTGTGAACGTTCGTCACATCCTGCATCACCGGAAGCGGCGTCGTTGATAAGAGATTTTCTGATCGTCTAGTCCTACCACGGCGCTTTGCAATTTTCTTGTTTACACGGGCTGATGCAAGCGAGCTGACGAACAACTGGATCGGGTGCTTCAGACTGCATGACTTCTGATCTACACTGGTGAGCGCTGTCCGGGAAAAGGCGTTGTGAGACTCGCGAAGTATGCGCTTTCCTTGGTATCCCACAATAATCGTCCCATCTCGCAGCGCAGAGTAGCATACTTTCCGCCATGCATCGCAGGGCTTCGCACATGTCATACACATCTCGGCTGGAGCTTCGTTTCACAAACAACACATGCTTCACGGTCATGCTCAACACCGATACGCAGGTTGCTGATCAGTACCTCGAAGAATTCGCGAATGTGCCGTCAACTGCCCATGTTTGCAGTGGCATGAGCTGAGACATGTGCCACTTCATGCGTTTCGGGACGGGGTGGCATGCAAAGGACTAAGGGGACAGCGGTCGATCGTCCACAAAGCGCAAATCCGCCTCATCACTCGGGATGGTACCTTCTCTAGCTGGGCGGGTGTTAGGCATTGTTCCATACACGTGCAGATGCTGGCTGAACGGGTCGGAGATTCCTCGTACTGGGAGTGCGGCGCAAGTGCTGATGCGTCGTCGCAGCGATGGATCGACATGCTGGTTGGCGGCACCCACCACCGCTGCTACACTTCATGTCCGCTGGTGTCCAACGTGATATGAAGTGGGCCCGGGCCTGTTCGAGAGACGAGGAGAAGCAGAAGCAATGCAGGAATTCGTAATGCACCTGGTCCAATCATCAGTCATGCAGTGCAAGGTTCACTAGTCATGGCTCGCTGGAGTACATCGGGAAGTCACAGACTACATGCCATCTGTTTTAGCACGATGAGTCTTTCGCGTGTGGCACGTCTCGAAGGCGCGTCGTATGGCCAGCTGAAGCGCCGATTGCTCTGCGAGACGGCTGCCCGGCGGTCCACTACTGTCTCCGTCCTCGTACCATCGTACTGTGGCACAGTGCGAGATGCATTTCGGGGCGACGCAGCAGGCTGCGTGTCACACGGAGCGAGATGCCAGGGCGCCAAGGGGCCATCGTTCCGCGCCTTCGCACCAGCTTTTGACAACGTCCTCTCGCACTCCAGGCCCTCGCTCCTTCCGATGTGCAACGCGATTGGAAACTCTGTAAGGATTTGTGGATAGCCGCCCTTCGCTTGCACAATGATTCAACACCCGGCCAGTGTTTGCCTTCGTCATCCTTACGAGCTGCTAAAAGCACGACGCAGGCGGTACTTCGTCAATCAAAAATTCTTCCCTTGCATGTCTGGGCTGTGATTACCACGGGAGCTCCATATGCCGAGGGCGATGTCTCTCGTACTTCGGCATGTCCCATTTGCGGTCGTCTCCCGTCATCCAAGTGGACTTGCGAGCTGATGAGGCTGTGTCACTCGATGACAGTTGGCTGTTCATCCATAGCGGTCAAGCCATCAGATAGGACGGACTGCTGCACGCCCAGAAATCACCCGCGCACTGCACCTTCGCGCGCCTACTAGCCCTAGAGCACCATTATTAGTCAATTCACCAGGCATCTGAGACCAACAGTCCATGATCATGCAGTACCCTGAGAGCGGCCACCGTTCGAACAAGTGGCGCCCGCCGGTCCTGCTGTTCGTCGGCTGCATACGGATTATTGCTGAAGGCATTGCGATATTGAGAGACTAGGTTCTGCCAGATATGACTCTGCGCATCACAACACCAACAATTCTCGTGACCCTGCAATATTGTCACGACCGGCCTCTTATTAGCACCCGTGCAGTCATATGCATCGTAGCATCATCATCATACGCGCACCACCACCTTCGATGCAAGCATCGTCCTGCGTTGATCGTATCGCACTGTACCATGCAAACAACGTCCAACATCTCCTCAACGCCCCGCCGTGTGCAGAGTGCGTATCCGCGTTGTCCGACGAGAGGATGAGTTGGGCCTAGACGTGCAATTTCTGCGTGAGTTTGCGCGATCATGAGGCTGTCGTATTTCTTCGCCCTGCAGAGCTGCAACTAGTCGACAGCGATGCCTCGTGGTAGGTCGCTGGATGAGCCATCTTCAGACCGAGGCGACGTTCTGAACTTAATCCGGAACCTTCTCGTATGCGCGTGGAAAGTAGTGGGTTTTCTTCGGGACGCAGATTGGAAGTTGGCTGGAGCTGATGAGGAGCACTTCCATCCCACCTTTCCCGCCCTTTTCCTTGGACCTCCACTACACATGTCCATCCGGCTACTGCACACCAGTCTCGCAGGTCCACCCCAGGCTGCTGCAGGCCGGACCTTCCTCTGCTGGCGATCGCGAAAGTCAATCTCATCAACCGTCACGGGCACCTCCTACCGTACAAAGCAGCATCTCCTCGTCAAGGCGTGCCTCATAGACATGTCGGTGTGAGGACACGCCTCTACTTTTGTCCCGCCTCAACCAAAACTTGTCACCGAAGACCTGAAATTGCTTCTGCGGCCGCGACTGGGCCGTCGCGGAGACACAGGCAATCGTGGTCCCGCGTACCACCAAATTGGCTGCTTAGGCTTTGTGGCCAGCGCTGCTGACATCCTGCAATCGTGGCTGCGGGCAGCTTGAGAATGAAAATCTGCCTCTTCCTGCTGCCGGGATGCAGCTTTCCAGCATCATGCGGACGACTGATCTCAAATGCGCTGCGAGGGCTACGCGTAATAATCGGACTGCCTCGCGTGTCATGTTCAAGGATCGTGAGTGCATAGGCTTTACCGCACACCTCAAATTCCTTTGTCAGATGCAGCTATCCTCGATTACCGCGCTCGTACCTCACAAATGTTTCTCAGGCTATCCATGACGATGGACGGCGACTGTCACCTGCTCATCTTGCTGAGGACCGAGCGGATGTGAGCCAGCGAGGCGATTTCCAATTATCGCAATGACAACAATTGCTTCGTCGGTCGACCTTGCATCCAGACGTTCCGAATTCATTACCTTTCAACGTGGGTCTCGGACCAGCGACGTCCTTGAGCTCAAGCAGTGGCCAGAAGAGATGCTGGCTGGTACACGCCTCCACATCGCAATTGCTGGTACTATCGAATCCTATCGAGGACTATTCACAGCGCCGCAGACACCGAAGACAATCGGCCGATAGTGAGGCAGAACCTCTCGGGTTCCATTTCGCGATCTGCCTGATCATCAATACTTTGCTCTCGGCTGCACGCGACCAGCATCCTCCAACACTGAGCATCCAGGATCTAAGTTGCAGTGCTCAATATTAGCTCGACAAGTCCTGGCCAACTTTGACTAATCTTCCAGAGTTGGCACAGTCTTGTGTCGTTGTGATGCTCATTTCCAATTCACTCGATTGTCCAAGTGTCGCCAATTCCTCTTCCGCCAGGGTCCGCGTCTTGTACCAGCCACCGGTGACGGATTGCACTGATCTGCGTTTCTTCGACAATCCAGTGCCAGCAACAGTGATCGTACTTGTCCATGCGGCCGTGATCGGATACTCACGTGAGTAGTCGACACAGCATTCGAGATGACGAAGCAGATCCGGATCCGCTCATGAGAGAAGGCTGCTGGCGCGATACTTCCCTCGAGAATGGTTGTGCAGCCATAGTGCTCAAGAAAAAGATGGCTTTCGATAAGAAAACTTAAGACGCAATTCAGTGAATCGGCGACCAGATAACAAATCTTTGTCAGTGCCCAAAAGGGATTCCGTCATGCGACTAAAGGTCAACTGTTCGGTGCTGCCAAAACTATAAGCGTACCAGATAGTAGCTGCTGTGATATCTTCACCTGCTCTTGTTTGTGCGTGCGACCTGTCCACCCAATTCTGCAGTAGCAGCTGCACCAGCACAGCACACTATGCCTACCTTTCAGATTCCCCCGGAGGTAAGTGCAACAAAACCACGCCTTGCAAGTTTCCGCCTGGTTTGGCATATGCTGTTCGAAATGATGTATACTGCGTACAGGCTTGAGATGCCGCAGTCCGAAACCAATCGAGATGCCACATTAGCTAACAAAACCATGAAAGCACTGGGAAAGGTGGTCGTCTACCTACCAAGGCTTTTTTGCGGGAGTCTATTTGGTGATAGGCATTGCAATCCTGTGCTTTGCGTACATTGGAGAGAAACGGGCACGCAGACGAGAAGTGCGTGAAGTCCACAAAACTATAGAGGATTGGCAAAACCCGGCAAGCTCGAGAAGTCTGTTGTTGTGCAAGCTCGTACTAAATTGTTGTAGGCCATGAAAGAGATCGTCGCTGAGCTGAGATTGTTGAGGCAAACTATGGCAACTCGAAGAGATCTTCGGGATACCACGCCGCCGAGCTATGAAGACAGCTATGGCAACAGAGTGGAAGAATCGGACATTGAAAAGGGCGGCCGGTATGCCCACGGCGGGCGGATATGTACATGGGATTGGAATCAGAGCTAGCACTGCTCCTGTTCACCCTGCAAGGTGAAGCCCTTTTGTGGGAGGTTGCCTGGATTCCTCTTTCACAACATCGGGAAAATGATTAGGCGAAGCGTGTCTCTCAGCAGACAGCACTCTCCAAATCTAATTCAAGCCGTAAGAAATGGTTGCAGCACGCCCGAATCAAGCACATGTTTCTTGCGGAGCAATTGGCACCACGAGTTCAGTCGAGACAATAATCCGCGATACTTGATCCAGCGTTTGTGATCTGTTTGCCTCATAGCGTTGCTTCATAGTCCACGCCTTACTAGATCGCCGAATATGCGTCTTGCGTTGACTGTTTCATCGGATCGTCATATTCAGTCTCGGCTCTCATGGCGGAAGCGGGGATATGGACAGTGAACAAGACAACACAGCACCGGTG